>JBBPBX010007661.1:16248-64580 GCA_038048925.1 Garcialebias charrua | reverse complement strand
GCACCAGGGCAGAAACTTCGTGCTGGACATGGGCACAGGAGAAAGCAGGTAAAGATAATGGATGGACGGACGGATAATAAATGTAACAAAACCAGGAGAACCCTTGAAGAAGAAGTGGAGAAGATCACTGAAAGTCTTCACCTGGTTGGCAGGTAAAAATTCAATAATTTCCAGTGTAGTTGTGAACCATGTTTAATTATTGATAGTTATAAACAAAAGTGTACAACTGACACGTACAAATAAGTACATAATTGTGAATTTAAGAGATTGCTAAAAGTGATTTTTTTTTGAAGGAATATGAAAAATAACATAAGAATTTATTTGAGTTGTTTAAGATGATGTAATCTTACATTTGGTGATGCAATTAATTTTGTTCTTTGATAAATCATTGTTGTGAGTTTATTTGGGTAAAAAAGGGGCAGAGATTATAAGATTATTCTTCATCTGCTGCCTTTCATTTTATTTTGAATGTATGTTTTTTATTTTTTATTGAGTTGTTGACTTTGTTTTAGTGAAATGAATGAATTTTAATAAATAAAATAAAAATAAATACATTTACTTTACACTATGCAAACATACAACCTTGTCCATCTTTAAAAAAATCACAGTTCATATAGGTAATTAATAAATACATTTCAAAATGTAGTTTACATACTACAATGCTAAATTTATAAATATAAACAATACACGTTTTTCCATTTATTTATCACTACATAACCTAGGCTATGTGTCACTAATGAATTTTTTAACACCTTTTGGCAGGCTAAACATGTATGGATGAGCTGTATGAGGAATGTGTGACTGCAAACAGCCTGAGGTGAGGTGGTCTCACCTCAGGAGAAAGAAAGGTGGCAGTCCCAGGGAACAGCAGAGAAGTGGATGCAGCTGACCTCCCCAACAGAACACCTGAACTCACACCTGGCCTCAAATGCTCCCCATCATTCATGGTTGAGTTCCATGTGATCCAGGTTTGAACTTGAGAAAAACATCATACAGACTGTCTACCTACACTTCAATCAAAGTAAGGGAATTCTTTTTCTTTTTCTGCTGCTTCGAGCTTTCTTAGAGCTCATGGACTTGTTTTTCATGCACGTGGGCATGGACTGCACACCAAGGCACTGGTGTCACTATGGTTGCAACATGTTTCTGATGGATGTGATTTGCTACTGGTTTGCTGCTGATTGATGTCAATGCAGTAGCTGCTGCTCTTTCAGAAGTGTTCATGTTTGACATCATTTGCTGATGAAGGATGGATGGATGGATGGATGGGATTTGCTGCTGAATGATGTCAATACAGTAGTATTATATATACAATACAGTCAATACAGTAGTATATAGTAGTAGTCAATACAATATATATATATATATATATATATATATATATATATATATATATATATAGTAAAATGGGTGTTAGGTTACGGGGGGGGCCCTGTGAGCTTCGGTGCCCAGGGGCCCCTGGGGTTGTTAATCCGGCCCTGCCAGCAGCCCTGCAAAATACTGTCAAACTGGGATTTTGTCCAAAAGGAAAAGCCCTAAAATCCATCAAGAAATGGAAGGAATATGGGACATGTGTAAATCTACTAAGAGCAGGCCGTCCTCACAAACTGAGTGACTGAAGGAGACTAGTGAGAGACCACCTGTGAGCACTCTGAAGGAGATATAACCTTCAGCAGGCAAAAAGGGAGAGAGACTGTGCATACATGTGGTGAAGAACTGTTACTGTCTGAGGGAGGGTTGAAAAGAGAAAAACGCTGCTGAAGAAAACATTAAATCTCGACTGGAGTTTGTTTAGCTTGTTTAGAGACTAATGGGTGAATACTTTATACAGCAAGTTGCAAAGGTCAGTTTTAGCTACGATGCACAATATTGGATTTTTGGCCGACATCCGATATGTAAAACTTATTTGGCTAAGACCGATATTTTCTATACGTTCCTTTGTCAGAACATAGCTCTCTCTTATTTAGGCTTATTTGCTGCAAAAATTGTGCAACAGCTGTAAGAGCTTGTGACATATATTCAGTAACATCCATATGATATGCATAGCACTTGTATATAAAAAATATATATATTTCGGCTTCTCTCTTCATCAGGGGTCGCCACAGCAAACTAGTCGCACAAAGACTTGGCAGTTGTTTTTACGCCGGATGCCCTTCCTGACACAACCACAGACCACTGAGCTACCACAGCCCGCTGTGTGGAGCAGAGAGCTGATATCTAGGGTTCCTGGGGGAGCAGATGGTGTGGGTTAAGGGCCTTGCTCAAGGGCCCAGAGCGGGGCAGATGAGGGTGGAGACAGGTGTGACTGCTTCACTTACCCCACTCACATTTTTTATGTCGGTACCGGGGCTTGAACCGGCGATCTTCCTATCACAAGCTCACCTTCTTAACCTCGGCACCACCACTCCCACATTAACTTATATTAAATGAAAAGTGTTACGGTAAATGTTATTTATTAGCATTAGTCATCTGCAATGCTGTCTCACTTGTAGAGGCTTGTTCCAGGTTCCTAGCTGCAGTGTGGGATCCTCTGCACTCTTGTGCATGAAGGACAGACTTTTTAAGTTCAAAGTTTGTGTCTATCCATTGTGTCGTAAGACTAATCATGCTAACAGGGCTAACATGGCGTCCAAACATCTGTGGTAAAACTCACCCAACAAGTCGTGCTATCGGCTATTAGCTTCTCAATGACATCGGAAATGACGGCTTGTCTGTGTATGAATGTTTAAGTGTCAGGCTGGGACTTGGACTGCCCCCTCTCTGATACTTCTGAGGCTACCCTTAGTGTCGCGCTCCTGCCACGTGGCCCCCTGGTGGGTGTTCCTCTGCCTGCGGGCGTGCTTGGGGCCCTCACTATCTGGGGCTGGGCGCTTGGGCGTTTGTCGGCTCGGCCTGGTGGCTGCCTGGTGGGGCTCGGGTCCTCTGGTCCTGTCGGGTCTGGGCCTGAGGGATGGGCGTCCCCGGTGCCCGAGCCTCGGTGACCGGCCCTGGGGCTACGTCGGTGCAGCGGGCTCCGGCGGGGGCCTGTGTATTTGTCGCTGTTGACCCCGGGGGGTCATTGTGTGTGGTCGCTGGTGGGGTTCGTCCGGTTCTTCCCCTTGGTCGGATCTGGGGAGTGGACGAGTGGCTCGTCCTGTTCGGGTGGTCCTGGGGACTCTGGGCTCGGGGTCCTTCCTGGGGTCTTGGGCTTTGATCGCCCCTTCGTCTGTCTCGGGCTTTGGGGGGACGGATCTCTGATGCTTCACAGTCGCTACTAAATGTTCTATTGGAGGAACCTTATTCACTTATGCATGCTCACAACCACACACAAATGGATGCAGGGATGTATATGTAGATATATGCAGATATGTAGATGGGTATATGAATGAATATAAATGTATATGTATGTATACTGTATATATATTTGTAGGTATGGGTATGTGTATTTATAGAAATCTACTGCAAGGTCATGAATATTATCAGTCTTTATGCATGTATGTTTCGTTGCTGTGTTCTGTCATGTGCTTTGCAGGATTGTGGACGGAGGTTGGGTGTGTTTGCCTTGTGCTCTTTTTGTGGATAATTGTTGTTTTGTTGTCTTACTTTCTCTTTTCTTTCTTTCTCTCTATTTAAAAAAATAAAAATAAAAATAAATAAATAAATAAATAAAATAAATATATATTAAAAAAAATACATATTGGAGTGAGAGGATGGCTATAAGGTGGGAAGGGAGGCCATCTTAGCCTGGCCCTCGCCATTCCTGCACAGCTCCGCTCAATTCTATTTCCCTTCACTGCTGGGTCTGGGATTTGTCTCATAGACAACGATTTCTCCGGTCGATTTTTGACCGGACCAATCAGAGAACAGAAGGCAGATTGGCGGATTACCGGACCAATCAGAGAACAGAAGGCGGAGTTTTGAACGACGTTGACTGACGTCGTCAGTTAAAATGGCTGCCGCCACGAAGGAATTTTCCAGAAAACAAGGTAAAAAACTATTATTTCTTTCCTGAGAAAAACTATATTTCTTAGCTGACGTTATATCAGAAGTGTTCCTGAGCTTAACAGTTCCTAAATCAATTCACGAAATGGTCAAATCTGCTGGATTTAAATAGTTTCGGTTTGACATTTTCCAAACAGCCTCAGGGTGCGCTACGAAAATAAATGATAAAAAATCGAATTTTATCTCAAATGTTTCATCCAGGCCAACAGTCAGTAAATTAAAGACATATAATTACACACTGGTAGCAGAAAAAATATCCACCGAGTGGTTTCTGAGCTTTTTATCTGAATAGCCTGGACCTCGCCAGGCTAAGCTAACAAAACTCCGCCTTCTGTTCTCTGATTGGTCCGTTCAAAAATCGAACGGAGAAATCGTTTTCTATGGGAGGAATGCCAGACCCTAGTCAGAAGCAAAGTGAAGGACAGGGTGTGGTTTTAACCAGGCTAAGGCCATCTAGAAGAAAAAAAAAAAGGAAATGACGGCTTGTAACTCGAGTAACGTTCCATCGGAAAAATATCTCAGACTGTGGATGATGTAGTGAGGTTCAACGTAGTCCATAAATCTTCTGAATCCAACATTGTCACCAATGAAAAATAAAACTTCCACACCGCCGACATTTTGAATTTTCCTCTCCGCCATGAGATCGGGTAGGTGCACGTGACGTAATCGCGTTTGGCTGCAGGCAAACCAGCGCCTTTTCAATCGGCAAGTTATTTTAACGGAATGGCCAATGTCCGATATTAAAATTTATCGTAAATATTGACAGATACCATGCCGTTATTATCGTGCATCCCTAATTTTATCCACATTTTGCTTTTTTAATTTTTTAAATAATGATGCTTTGTTCTGAGAGTAAACGTTTTTTAAATCAGACTGAACTCACAACAGAAGTAAGCAGCAACGTTTGGTTTGTAAAGACTGAAATAATGAAGAGTAATGAGTTTAAAAACTCTAAAACGGAACAGAGTGACAAGATGAGTGAAACTCATCTCATTTCACTCATGAGTGAAATGAGTGAAAAGAAACTGTCCAGATGAACTGATTGAGAATGAGCGGATTTGATACCTGGACTATTGAGAATGAACTTTCTTGTCTTGAACCACTTTGGACATGTCTGCCTGCCTGGGAGGAGTCGACGAGGGACAAGCCCCCAGAAACCATCTTGGCTACAGCAAACTGGTTGGTCCACTTAAGTTGTTTACTTGGTGGGGTAGCTTCAGTTTGCTTTGGACTGCTCTGACTGACGAAGCCCTCTGGAGTGAGGGTGAAACGTTTCTACTAAAAAGAAACTGTCCAGATGAACTGATTGAGAATGAGCGGAAGATGAGTGAAGTTTTGTGCCAGAGACCCGGCGTGTCCAACTAGATGATACACTGGATTCAGCATTGATTCGTGGCAGGCGGGAGGATTAGACGTTGAGGTCCCAGTCAATACAGGAGAGAAGATGGTATAAGAAGGCCACGGAGACGGGTTGGGTTTCAAAGAAAGAGCAGAATCTGCAGATCTGACCTGAGAAATTCCTCCAGGGTTTTCAGCTGCTCCGTAACGACAGTGTAAAATAAATTCATTGGGCTTTAAAAACACCACTCGGTGGATATATTGTATATCCTGCACACATCTAGACTCTTCTATCTGAGGGTGGCGTCTCTGTAGCAGGGAAGATGATTGACTTTGCTGAGTCAGCAGTAGAGGTCAGGTCTTATATTTGCATCTCCTGGCAGAGAAGCTGCTGCACTCAGCAGCTTTAGTTGCAGCACACGTTCCCCCTTTTTGTTTTCTTTTTTAAATTATTTTACTCATTCTGAAACGTTTCCCCCCTTCAGCCTCGCTGCTTTTGTTCTACAGCACGAGTTAAAATAAATAAAATAAGGGAGGCTCTAAATATTTGGATTTACATTGAAAATTTCCAAATGGTTCCTTTTAAAACTGTTCACTAAAACATAATAATAATAATAATAATAATGAATTCAATTTATACAGTAATGCGCTTTTCATTAGTGACACACATTGAATGCTACACACATTCATACACCGGTAGCGGCAGACTACCATGCAAGGTGCTTTCCAGTCCTACCGGGAGCAACTCAGGGTTAAGTGTCTTGCTCAAGGACACAACGACACATGGTGTGGGGAACCGGGATTCGAACCGCCAACCTTCCAATCGGGGGACGACTGCCATTACCACTACGCCACGGCCGCCCCAAAACATGACGTTTCCAGACTAAAATAGTATATTGTCTCAATTCCTCATATTTTTTATTTATTTGCGTTTGTCAAACTTTTAAAGCGTCCTAATAACAGTTTTATTTTCCTGCAAAACATTTAACATTTTTTCTCATCGGTGTACAGTACGGTAATCCCTCGCTGCTTCACGGTTCAACTTTCGACCCACTCTTTCACGTTTTTTCAAAGTAAAGTATTTTAAGATTGTATACAACAAATAAAAAATGTAAGAACGGGCATTTTGTAGTTTTCTCTCAATAAGCCTACACTATATCCCCAGTCTAAAGAACTACATTACCCAGAAGGTAAGTTGCTTTCTGCCGAAGGGAAAGTTCTGATCAGATTGTAAAATGGTCAGTCCTTGCAGTATTCTTAGTGACTTTGGCGCTCAGTGGATGCAGAGAGCAAGTCAGAAGGCTGAGTGGCTAGGCCTGTCACAATAACAAATTTTGCTGGACGATTAATTGTCTCAGAAATTATTGCGATAAACGATAATATTGTTTGAAATTTGACAATAATTTGTAATCATTGTCAAATTTAAGAAGAAATGTTGGTAAATTTTTGTGTGTAGTACCTTTTTTGACCACTGAATGGCAGTATAAGACTGTTTGAACTGAAGGATGGATAGGGAGGGAGCAAGCAGCAGTATCTTTAAGCTCTTTAGCATAACATTTTTCACACAAAGCTTTTAATAAAAAAAGAGTACAGTAAACAAGTTCTAATCTTCTTTTTGCAGAGAAAAACAACTTTTTACGCGAAAGCACGGGTTTCAATTGAATTTTGGAGCTTAGACAAGACGGAGGTTTTTTCCCCGAGATCGGCCTGTTAGCTTAGCTCATAGCTTAGCTTCTCAGCTTAGCTGCTTTTAACGATCCAAAAACATGATTTTGGACGATTAAAACAGATTTTAAAAAGAAAGGGGTCGGTCAGTGAAGAGCACCGGAGTTGAGCTTTTTGTCATCCAGTGTCTTCAGAAAGAGAGACAAGAAGAAACAATAAAGCTGATCAATGAAAATGAGGTTGATAATTTTCATTCATCATGTGATTAGTTAATTTATTGTTTATCGCAACAGGCCTACTCTGTTGTTCTGCTGGACCGGAACCGAGCTCTTAAGCGAATGAGCTTTATCAAGTTACCTTGATTGATAAACTTTTGCTAAATAAACTTTTGTTTTAGTTTAGTTGATTTAAAATGTATTAGTTGACTGAACATATTGTTGGGGGGGGGGGTCTAACATAACCCCGACGATAAACGAGGGACTACTGTATATGTTTTATCCAAATAAAAGTGAATCTGTTTGTTTGAACCTGCCTCTCATGAAAGGAAAGCCCCACGTGTTGGTTGCTTCTTGTTCACAGTTGGCGAGTTTAAGTTTAAGGGTCTCATCTTGTTCTGTATCCTCTAGGGAAGGTGTATGTGCACTGCAGAGAGGGCTACAGCCGCTCCCCCACCATGGTCGCTGCTTACCTCATGCTGCGCCACAGAATGGACGTCCGAGTGGCGCTGGCCACCGTGAGGCATAAGAGAGAAATCGGTCCCAACGATGGCTTCCTTCGCCAACTGTGCCAACTGAACGAGAAGCTGTCTAAAGAGGGCAAGCTGAACGGGGAGGTGGGCAAAATAAAACCCAAATGAAAGCAGCAGATACACGAATATTAAAGGACCCTCTGCCCCGTCTCTTCACATTGGGCCTTTCTCTGGGAGGCCAATCCCACCCTGACCAAACCAGCACCCATCCAACATATCGGGGGGATTCTGAGACACGCATGCATTTGTCCTCAAGCTTGTATGCTCACTGTTCCTTTTCAAAAATCCTTTTTACTTGTGTTTAAGTTGCGATCTCTAACCCTAAATTCGTGTGCCGGTAAATTTTTTGAGCTAAGGTACTTTAAGCATTCCTTGGAATCCTACAAGTTAATAACGTGAACATTTTTAAAAACGTCCTCACAAATTTCTACAAAGCAAAAGATTATAGCACAATCATTCCATAGTTTTCCACTGCCGGAATGTCAGCGACGTCTCCGCGAGCAGGAGCGCTCCATAAATTCTAGATAATCTCAAAAATACCGGAAGTGGGTTTTCACAAACGATGAAACAAAAGAAGAACGAAAATCCCAAAACATTCCACAAAAGCTGAAAGACGACCTGACTCCATCAAAACCCTTCGTTCTGCATCTCCTGCAGATGTTCATCGAACAACGCCCGAATGCATCCCAGAGCAGGCTTTAGCTGTTGTTGTCGTGTTTCCGTTTTGGCCTCTAGTTTGACGGCGCTGGCAGTGAAAGTGATTGCTGGTACAACAAGCTGGCACCAAGAAACAGTAAGAGTTGAGCTAATTAAAAATAAAGAGCTGCGGGGTGTCTGCTCTTGTTGGAGCTGTAGGTAACTACATGTGAGAAATGTTCCTTTTACTTGGATTGTGAGCTCAGTCAGTCTCCACAGAGAGAAGATATTAAATATCCTCTTTTTAAAGAAAGACATCTTTGGTCTTCTCTAGGGCGTTCCTTGTAGAGTGATATACAGTATTTATTTAATTTGATTTCAGCATTAGGATCGTCTTCACTTGAGCTCGACTGATGTATCTAGGGCCGATATTTTAGGCAATATAGATGTTTGGGGACGTATCGTATCGGTGATAATTGTGCCATTATGGGCCGATACAAACACGGGGAACCAGCCATGTCCTTATTTGCAAATGGTGAAATTGTACAATGTATCCAGCAGAGGGCGCATGCGGACTGTACTTTCAAGTCTTGGCTGCTTTAACTTTAAAGCCCCACTGACGTGATTTTTTAATTTTCATAAAATTGCTCAAAATATATATATTTTATAATTTAAATATGTTCGTTTTTGCAAACAAAATGATAAATCACTTTAATTTTGCTTTAAAAGTGATTTTGAACTTCAAGCCGTGTTTAATCATGGGAAATCCGATTACACGCGAACGCACCATCTGTGACGTAACACCGGGCAGAGCTCTGGGCTTGTCACAGTGCGCGGGTGTGAGCAGCTCGACATGAAGGTAAGTCTGATACAGCATCAGACCTAAATTAGATCCTGTTGTTTCTTGTTCCATCACCCAAACTATTTTCTGCTTCCCAAAATGAAGACAAATAGCTCAAATCTTCACATAGATTGATAAATTTGTCGGGTTTTAAATTGTCCGCTATTAAAGAGACCAGAGCCCTCTGCCTCTCACTACGTCACAGATGGTGCGTTCGCGTGTAATCGGATTTCCCATGATTAAACACGGCTTGAAGTTCAAAATCACTTTTAAAGCGAAATTAAAGTGATTTATCATTTTGTTTGCAAAAACGAACATATTTAAATGATAACATATATATATATATATATATATCAATTTTATGAATAGTAAAAAAATCATGTCAGTGGACCTTTAACTTTCAGCACAGCTGAAGCATAGGCCTGTCGCGATAAACAATAAATCAATTAATCGCATGATAAATTATTATAATAAATTATTAAAGTCCGTATGTCTGACGGGGCAGACGCCAAAGCAGATAAATCACCTTGAAATGCTAAAAAAAAAAATATTCTTCTCATTTTTAGCCTCACTAGCTCGGTTCCATTCTGGTCATGAGGTAGACAACGTTGTGTATCTGAAAACATTTATACTGTATAGACATTAAACATTAGTAATGTGTGCAAAGAGAAAACTGCTTTAACTAGTTGCTCCTAGGCCTTAATAACATTTAATTTGCTTGCTCAGACTACATGGAAGAAATGGCCAGAATGTGAAGAAGTACCGGTGTGGTGAGAACATTAGCTCCTCAGATCAGAACGTTCCTCACCCAGCTTCACGCTTACATCCGACATTTGATTCAAACTAGAGGCCTTCAGTGTGAAAATGTGTCTGCTGTGAAGGATGCCATTGGCTTATAGAGAACCCCCCCAGTCATCACAACAGAGTGGTCCACTGCCAGTTCAGCAGGTATCAGATACCTCTGTTTGACCAACACAGTTTGTCAGAGGTCCACACACAACATGCCGCCCGTCCCACCTCCAAATGTGTGCCAAACAGGAAGTTCTGCACACATAAACAAAACCCTCTTTTTGTTTGTAAACACTAAAGCATTGCAATATATGTCAATACCCTATCAGATATATATAAACAGAGCGTAACCACATTTACCGTAGTATGACTTGCCAAACAGTACTAGTTACATATAGCAACTTTAGTTCAACAGTACATTTTAAAATAGCAGGCAGTATGTGGTGTGAGGGGGCGTCAGTGGATCCCATCAGATCTATGACCGTGGGAGTTGCACCTCAGCCTCCGTATCCCACCCCTCAGACTGTATATTTTGGTGGGAGTACAATTAAAACAGTTTTCCACCTCATTAATGGCACTATTTATTCCTCCTTTGATATATCTGTATCCATTTGAATATATATATATATGTATATGTATACTGTATATACATATAAAGTGTTGACATATATGAATGTACAAGCAATGTGTCTATAACCTGTAGGTGTTGTCCGTTTGTTCTTAAATATCCCACCTGTATGAGGATAAATCATCCATCCCTTCCGTTTAACAAACTACATGTGCATTAATGCTCTGATATGATGTGCATGGAAAATGCTGTTTGTCATTTTTTATTATGTTTATTTATTTTTGCCAGAATACTTAATGTGCTCTTATATTTTGTGCTCATTGGAGTGATTCCTTCGTAAAGTACAGCAGGATGCACGTGGAAGCATATACATTATCAGCAGACATACCATCACATGCAAGGACGCTCTGGTGTCTTCACACATTTGAACATTTCCAGCCCGTCTCGGCTCTGGTTTGTTGGCGTTAACACCTGATTTTGTTTAAAGCTGGATGAAATGATTTTACAGAAACATTCAAGTCCACTAATGTAACAATCTGCATTAATTTCACTCAACATTCTCACAGTCAGGAAGCTGATTATCTCTGCAGACGTTGCTGTGCTGCTTGCGCCACCTGCTGGCACAAAACAGGCTGATTGATTTTAAAGATTTGTATTTTACTTCACAAAACATTGCCTAAAAGGTTCTTCAGGAACTTTCCTGTTAGGAAACTTTCCAGCGTAATTTCAAAGAAAATATCATTTGACTATTTAATATTGGACAGAAATTTGACGTCCCTAACCTCCCTATTGACATTTTAGGTACAACGCATCTTCATATTTAATATTTTGGGTTTAGGATTAATAGCTTATCATATTTTTGGATGTTTTATATCTAAACAGATATACAGTTGTGGGGAAGAAAATGGCATTTCTAACCCAGGAAGTGTAAATGACAAGGATAAAGAAAGACAAAAGGGGAAGATCTGAAATGCGTCTTATAAAACAGACATTCTGTTGGAGGCGAGCGGCGGTCTCTGACTCGTCAATGTTCTTGCGGGGAGTTAGGCGTGACCTCAGACTTTGTTGAGTGAGAACACGGCTGCAGTTTTAATCTTTTGTTCTAGTCGACTCAGACCTGTTTTGAATGTCCGAGTCGAAGCCGCACGTTTGATTCCGCCTCCAGTGCGAACGAAGAGGATCAATCAGAAACTTGAGTTCAAATTTAGGATCGGATTTAATGCACGGGTCTTCATTTCCCATCAGCTCGTCATAAACCCCCACACCGCACGCAAGGAACTACGTACATCAAAACACAAAACTGACTTCATTGTTTAAAATTGGCTTTGTTTATTCAAATAGTGCCCAAGTTGTTGGGTCTTTAGGGTGAAAGTTGTCAGATTGGTTCACAATCAGCTGCCTTCATAGACCGGCTGTGGCTTCGAACACTTTCCTGTTTTCTGCCAACGTTAAAACGAGGGACTGGATAAAGATGTAACCAAATCAAAGTTGAGTAACAGATAAACACTGCCTCCTGTTGTTCAACACATTCTGTGGTTTGTGCACTTTATTTTCATTATTTCTGGTCACAATATTAATATTTTCCATACGTTTGCCACATTTTTGCTCTACATTTAAAGGTACTCATTACAAACGAGAGAACGTAAAAAAGGTCTTCCCGAAAAATATCAAATAAGGGTTTGAAAGGGTTTTTCAAATAGAGGAATATGCTGTAATGTGGGCATGCACTCAATGTAAAGAAAAAGCCATTTTCCTCTGCATACTTTACTTATCTAATTTGAATTAAAACGTACAGATACAGTAGTCCCTCACTACTTCACAGACTTGCTTTTTCCACAGTTTTTCATCATAAGATTACACACGACACGATTGGCAATGGGGAAAGACAGACCCTAACCCCTCCTTTCTTTTTCTCTGCCGAGACAGACAGCCTCAGAAAGAGAAAGGAGGGGGCAGGAGGGTCTGTCTTATACCTGAGTGAGTCACACTCGGCCACTCTTTTGTAAAACTGATTCACTTATTTTTTCTACCTAAGCATTTTAATCCGATATTCTACATTTTTTCATCTGTGCCCCCNAATACAGGTAACCCCCGACCTACGACCCCATCGACCTGCGAACCACGGGACTTACGAACATATCATATTTAATAAAAATATGAATTAAAAAAAAATATATATATATATATATTTTTTTTTTTTTTGTGTTTAAATGTTCTTAATTTCATGTGTACATCACTTTGTTGCAGCTCTGGTTGTTTTAAAGGCTTTATAAATAATAATTATGATAAAAAAGATCATTTCTGATCATTTTTGAGCAATTTTTGAGCAATTTTGGGAAACAGGAAGTAGGTCTTCAGTTTACACGGTCACAAATTAATGTAGAACACCGGACGCTATTTAAGGTTCAGTCACTGGGGTCTCCGGTCACAAATTAATGTAGAACACCGGACCGGACGCCATCTTAGGTTAGCTGCCGAGAGCTGGACGAAGACTGGTGACCAGGATGGCTTCATATGGATTAATTACTAGCTGGAAACGTCTCTGTGAACTTTGTGGATGTCTCAGGCAGCGGATTTATCGCCGATCGTGCCAGGCCGCCGTGCGAACACCTCCGGCCGGCCTGGCTACACCTCCGGCCTGGCTAGCTCCAGAGCTAACACTGGAGCTAACACGGGAGCCGGCCTTTTGAACACTGGTGACCAGGATCGCATCATGTGGATTAATTACTAGCTGGAATAGCTCTGTGGACGTCTCAGGCTGGAGCAGCGGCTGGAGCAGCAGAAGCTGCAGATTGATCGCGCCGCCGCTCCAACACTAGCTCATGGCTTGGCTAGCAGAAGCTAGCCAGCTAGCTAACACAGGCCTGGAGCAGCTGCGGTGGCTTGCCGGCCCCCGCGCTGCTCGGCCCGAAAACAATCAACGCATGGCAACCTAAGATGTCGGCTTTGACCATCTCAAAGTAAGAAAATATATTTTTATTTATTCTGTAAATGTGAATAGCAATGTTTAACATTACAGTACACTACTTTACATGCTTAAATGTGTGCGCGCGCTCCGTTAGCATGATAAATAAAGGTTGAATGAATGAATGAATGAATAATTTTTTTTTTTTAATATAATTTTCACCCCCTACCTACGAACGGATCGAGCTGCGAACCGTTCTTAGGTCCCGATCTCGTTTGTAACACGGGGGTTCCCTGTATAGTTATTTTTCTTTGATAGAAACGTTTCGTTTTCAAATCCTGCGGTTTGTGACGTCACAAGCCACAGCCACAACCCACCTCAAACCTGAGTCTAGCCCCTCACCTGATTCCGGATTTCATCTCATCTTTTGTTTAAATGTTCTTAATTTCATGTGTACAGCACGTTGTGGCAGCTGTGGTTGTTTTAAATGGCTTTATAAATAAAGTATAATTGTTATTTTTACGTTTTAGTTCAATTTTTAGCGTATTAGCGTTCGCTCCCAACGAGCAGCCGGCAGACGGAAAACGAGCAGACCGCCGGTGAAGAGACCATCTGCGTGCGGGAGCTGCTGGGAGCTGCTGGCTTTTGAGGTCCGTGGGTCCGGTCAGAGGTTGCCTCATACGGATAAATTAACTGGAAACACTCGGTGAACTTTGTGTATGTCTGTACTGGAGCAGAGATCGCTCCCAAAAGCGCCGCATGCAAAGAGCGGAGCTAAAAGGGCGGAGGAGGAACGAGCTATTTTTAGCCTCGGATTCGGGCTAAAGGGAGCAGCTCATGGCGGCGCACGCAGACGGCTTTCGGTAAGTTATCTTAAGCTAGCACTAACAGTAAGTCAAATGAGTAATAAAAAAATAGCTAATTTTAAAACAACAACAGATTAGAGATACTTGCTGTTACAGAGGGCGTAGTTAATGTAAACAGATCTTTGAAGGGCGTGGCCATGAGAGCTCATTATCATAAACCAGTCGTTCAAAACGAAAGTTAAAAATGGCAAAATTAAAAAGGGTATAATTGATTATCTAAAAATTATTTTGTGTATTAAATTGAATGAACATTGTCTGGATAGCCCACAGACATACCATAAAATTTTTAAAAACCTATCTGTGGTCCCCTTTAAAGCGTCCTAATAACAGTTTTATTTTCCTGCAAAACATTTAACATTTTTTCTCATCGGTGTACAGTACGGTAATCCCTCACTGCTTCACGGTCCAACTTTCGACCCACTCTTTCACGTTTTTTCAAAGTAAAGTATTTTAAGATTGTATACAACAAATAAAAAATGTAAGAACGGGCATTTTGTAGTTTTCTCTCAATAAGCCTACACTATATCCCCAGTCTAAAGAACTACATTACCCAGAAGGCAAAGTTGCTTTCTGCCAAAGGGAAAGTTCTGATCGGATTGTAAAATGTTCAGTCCTTACAGTATTCATAGTGACTTCGGCGCTCAGTGGATGCAGAGAGCAAGTCAGAAGGCTGAGTGGCCAGGCCTGTCACAATAACAAATTTTGCTGGACGATTGTCTCAGAAATTATTGCGATAAACGATAATATTGTTTGAAATTTGACAATAATTTGTAATCATTGTCAAATTTAAGAAGAAATGTTGGTTAATTTTTGTGTGTAGTACCTTTTTTGACCACTGGATGGCAGTATAAGACTGTTTGAGCTGAAGGATGGATAGGGAGGGAGCAAGCAGCATGTATCTTTAGGCCCCTTGACGTGACATGGGCTGTCTCTTTTTGGTTCTCAAAATGGCGGACGCTCGGTGTGGTTTAAGCTCTTTAGCATAAAATTTTTCACACAAAGCTTTTAATAAAAAAACAGTAAAACAAGTTCTCATCTTCCTTTTGCAGAGAAAAACAACTTTTTACGCGAAAGCACGGGTTTCAACTGAATTTTGGAACTTCGACAAGACGGAGTTTTTTTCCCCGAGATCGGCCTGTTAGCTTAGCTCATAGCTTAGCTTCTCAGCTTAGCTGCTTTTAACAATCCAAAAACATGATTTTGGACGATTAAAACAGATTTTAAAAAGAAAGGGGTCGGTCAGTGAAGAGCACCGGAGTTGAGCTTTTTGTCATCCAGTGTCTTCAGAAAGAGAGACAAGAAGAAACAATAAAGCTGATCAATGAAAATGAGGTTGATAATTTTCATTCATCATGTGATTAGTTAATTTATTGTTTATCGCAACAGGCCTACTCTGTTGTTCTGCTGGACCGGAACCGAGCTCTTAAGCGAATGAGCTTTATCAAGTTACCTTGATTGATAAACTTTTGCTAAATAAACTTTTGTTTTAGTTTAGTTGATTTAAAATGTATTAGTTGACTGAACATATTGTTGGGGGGGGGGGTCTAACATAACCCCGACGATAAACGAGGGACTACTGTATATGTTTTATCCAAATAAAAGTGAATCTGTTTGTTTGAACCTGCCTCTCATGAAAGGAAAGCCCCACGTGTTGGTTGCTTCTTGTTCACAGTTGGCGAGTTTAAGTTTAAGGGTCTCATCTTGTTCTGTATCCTCTAGGGAAGGTGTATGTGCACTGCAGAGAGGGCTACAGCCGCTCCCCCACCATGGTCGCTGCTTACCTCATGCTGCGCCACAGAATGGACGTCCGAGTGGCGCTGGCCACCGTGAGGCATAAGAGAGAAATCGGTCCCAACGATGGCTTCCTTCGCCAACTGTGCCAACTGAACGAGAAGCTGTCTAAAGAGGGCAAGCTGAACGGGGAGGTGGGCAAAATAAAACCCAAATGAAAGCAGCAGATACACGAATATTAAAGGACCCTCTGCCCCGTCTCTTCACATTGGGCCTTTCTCTGGGAGGCCAATCCCACCCTGACCAAACCAGCACCCATCCAACATATCGGGGGGATTCTGAGACACGCATGCATTTGTCCTCAAGCTTGTATGCTCACTGTTCCTTTTCAAAAATCCTTTTTACTTGTGTTTAAGTTGCGATCTCTAACCCTAAATTCGTGTGCCGGTAAATTTTTTGAGCTAAGGTACTTTAAGCATTCCTTGGAATCCTACAAGTTAATAACGTGAACATTTTTAAAAACGTCCTCACAAATTTCTACAAAGCAAAAGATTATAGCACAATCATTCCATAGTTTTCCACTGCCGGAATGTCAGCGACGTCTCCGCGAGCAGGAGCGCTCCATAAATTCTAGATAATCTCAAAAATACCGGAAGTGGGTTTTCACAAACGATGAAACAAAAGAAGAACGAAAATCCCAAAACATTCCACAAAAGCTGAAAGACGACCTGACTCCATCAAAACCCTTCGTTCTGCATCTCCTGCAGATGTTCATCGAACAACGCCCGAATGCATCCCAGAGCAGGCTTTAGCTGTTGTTGTCGTGTTTCCGTTTTGGCCTCTAGTTTGACGGCGCTGGCAGTGAAAGTGATTGCTGGTACAACAAGCTGGCACCAAGAAACAGTAAGAGTTGAGCTAATTAAAAATAAAGAGCTGCGGGGTGTCTGCTCTTGTTGGAGCTGTAGGTAACTACATGTGAGAAATGTTCCTTTTACTTGGATTGTGAGCTCAGTCAGTCTCCACAGAGAGAAGATATTAAATATCCTCTTTTTAAAGAAAGACATATTTGGTCTTCTCTAGGGCGTTCCTTGTAGAGTGATATACAGTATTTATTTAATTTGATTTCAGCATTAGGATCGTCTTCACTTGAGCTCGACTGATGTATCTAGGGCCGATATTTTAGGTCAATGTAGATGTCGGGAACGTATCGTATCGTTGATAATTGTGCCATTATGCGCCGATACAAACACTGGGAACCAGCCATGTCCTTACTTGCAAATGGTGAAATTGTACAATGTATCCAGCAGAGGGCGCATGCGGACTTCTTTCAAGTCATGGCTGCTTTAACTTTAACTTTCAGCACAGCTGAAGCATAGGCCTGTCGCGATAAACAATAAATCAATTAATCGCATAATAAATTATTAAAGTCCGTATGTCTGCCGGGGCAGACGCCAAAGCAGATACATCACCCTGAAATGCTAAAAAAAAATCTTCTCATTTTTAGCCTCACTAGCTCGGTCCCATTCTGTTCATGAGGTAGACAACGTTGTGTACCTGAAAACATTTATATAGACATTAAACATTAGTAATGTGTGCAAAGAGAAAACTGCTTTAACTAGTTGCTCCTAGGCCTTAATAACATTTAATTTGCTTGCTCAGACTACATGGAAGAAATGGCCAGAATGTGAAGAAGTACCGGTGTGGTGAGAACATTAGCTCCTCAGATCAGAACGTTCCTCACCCAGCTTCACGCTTACATCCGACATTTGATTCAAACTAGAGGCCTTCAGTGTGAAAATGTGTCTGCTGTGAAGGATGCCATTGGCTTATAGAGAACCCCCCCAGTCATCACAACAGAGTGGTCCACTGCCAGTTCAGCAGGTATCAGATACCTCTGTTTGACCAACACAGTTTGTCAGAGGTCCACACACAACATGCCGCCCGTCCCACCTCCAAATGTGTGCCAAACAGGAAGTTCTGCACACATAAACAAAACCCTCTTTTTGTTTGTAAACACTAAAGCATTGCAATATATGTCAATACCCTATCAGATATATATAAACAGAGCGTAACCACATTTACCGTAGTATGACTTGCCAAACAGTACTAGTTACATATAGCAACTTTAGTTCAACAGTACATTTTAAAATAGCAGGCAGTATGTGGTGTGAGGGGGCGTCAGTGGATCCCATCAGATCTATGACCGTGGGAGTTGCACCTCAGCCTCCGTATCCCACCCCTCAGACTGTATATTTTGGTGGGAGTACAATTAAAACAGTTTTCCACCTCATTAATGGCACTATTTATTCCTCCTTTGATATATCTGTATCCATTTGAATATATATATATGTGTATGTATACTGTATATACATATAAAGTGTTGACATATATGAATGTACAAGCAATGTGTCTATAACCTGTAGGTGTTGTCCGTTTGTTCTTAAATATCCCACCTGTATGAGGATAAATCATCCATCCCTTCCGTTTAACAAACTACATGTGCATTAATGCTCTGATATGATGTGCATGGAAAATGCTGTTTGTCATTTTTTATTATGTTTATTTATTTTTGCCAGAATACTTAATGTGCTCTTATATTTTGTGCTCATTGGAGTGATTCCTTCGTAAAGTACAGCAGGATGCACGTGGAAGCATATACATTATCAGCAGACATACCATCACATGCAAGGACGCTCTGGTGTCTTCACACATTTGAACATTTCCAGCCCGTCTCGGCTCTGGTTTGTTGGCGTTAACACCTGATTTTGTTTAAAGCTGGATGAAATGATTTTACAGAAACATTCAAGTCCACTAATGTAACAATCTGCATTAATTTCACTCAACATTCTCACAGTCAGGAAGCTGATTATCTCTGCAGACGTTGCTGTGCTGCTTGCGCCACCTGCTGGCACAAAACAGGCTGATTGATTTTAAAGATTTGTATTTTACTTCACAAAACATTGCCTAAAAGGTTCTTCAGGAACTTTCCTGTTAGGAAACTTTCCAGCGTAATTTCAAAGAAAATATCATTTGACTATTTAATATTGGACAGAAATTTGACGTCCCTAACCTCCCTATTGACATTTTAGGTACAACGCATCTTCATATTTAATATTTTGGGTTTAGGATTAATAGCTTATCATATTTTTGGATGTTTTATATCTAAACAGATATACAGTTGTGGGGAAGAAAATGGCATTTCTAACCCAGGAAGTGTAAATGACAAGGATAAAGAAAGACAAAAGGGGAAGATCTGAAATGCGTCTTATAAAACAGACATTCTGTTGGAGGCGAGCGGCGGTCTCTGACTCGTCAATGTTCTTGCGGGGAGTTAGGCGTGACCTCAGACTTTGTTGAGTGAGAACACGGCTGCAGTTTTAATCTTTTGTTCTAGTCGACTCAGACCTGTTTTGAATGTCCGAGTCGAAGCCGCACGTTTGATTCCGCCTCCAGTGCGAACGAAGAGGATCAATCAGAAACTTGAGTTCAAATTTAGGATCGGATTTAATGCACGGGTCTTCATTTCCCATCAGCTCGTCATAAACCCCCACACCGCACGCAAGGAACTACGTACATCAAAACACAAAACTGACTTCATTGTTTAAAATTGGCTTTGTTTATTCAAATAGTGCCCAAGTTGTTGGGTCTTTAGGGTGAAAGTTGTCAGATTGGTTCACAATCAGCTGCCTTCATAGACCGGCTGTGGCTTCGAACACTTTCCTGTTTTCTGCCAACGTTAAAACGAGGGACTGGATAAAGATGTAACCAAATCAAAGTTGAGTAACAGATAAACACTGCCTCCTGTTGTTCAACACATTCTGTGGTTTGTGCACTTTATTTTCATTATTTCTGGTCACAATATTAATATTTTCCATACGTTTGCCACATTTTTGCTCTACATTTAAAGGTACTCATTACAAACGAGAGAACGTAAAAAAGGTCTTCCCGAAAAATATCAAATAAGGGTTTGAAAGGGTTTTTCAAATAGAGGAATATGCTGTAATGTGGGCATGCACTCAATGTAAAGAAAAAGCCATTTTCCTCTGCATACTTTACTTATCTAATTTGAATTAAAACGTACAGATACAGTAGTCCCTCACTACTTCACAGACTTGCTTTTTCCACAGTTTTTCATCATAAGATTACACACGACACGATTGGCAATGGGGAAACACAGACCCTAACCCCTCCTTTCTCTTTCTCTGCCGAGACAGACAGCCTCAGAAAGAGAAAGGAGGGGGCAGGAGGGTCTGTCTTATACCTGAGTGAGTCACACTCGGCCACTCTCTTTTGTAAAACTGATTCACTTGTTTTTTCTACCTAAGCATTTTATCCGATATTCTACATTTTTTCATCTGTGCCCCCTCCTTTCTCTTTCTCTGCTGTGACAGACTGCCTCAGAAAGAGAAAGGGGGGGGTCTGTCTTATACCTGAGTGAGTCACACTCGGCCACTCTTTTTGTAAAACTGATTCACTTATTTTTTCTACCTAAGCATTTTAATCCGATATTCTACATTTTTTCATCTGTGCCCCCTCCTTTCTCTTTCTCTGCTGTGACGGACTGCCTCAGAAAGAGAAAGGGGGGGGGTCTGTCTTATACCTGAGTGAGCCACACTCAGCCACTCTTAAAAAAATAAAATAAACGGATTCACATTTTTCTACTTAAGCATTTTCGCTGATATTCTACATTTGTTCATCTGCGCCCCCTCCTTTCTCTTTCTCTGCTGTGACAGACTGCCTCAGAAAAAGAAAGGGGGGGAGGGTCTGTCTTATACCTGAGTGAGCCACACTCAGCCACTCTTTAAAAAATAAAATAAACGGATTCACATTTTTCTACTTAAGCATTTTCGCTGATATTTTACATTTGTTCATCTGCGCCCCCTCCTTCCTCTTTCCGAGGCTGTCTGCCACAGCCGAGAAAGAGAAAGAAGGGGGTGTCCCAGAGACATATAACAGGCAGGCGTGCAACAGACAGCCTCAGACAAAGAAAAGAGTGGTGTCTGGAATGTAACACCCACGATAAGTGAGGGACTTACTATGACTACTGTACATCAACATTGTCAGACTTCTCAATCCCAAACGGCTCTTTTATAGATGTTCAACAGCTTCGGTTGTTTCCGTAGATAACCACACACCAAGTCGTTGGCAGCCTTTTACAACATTTTATTATAAATTGTAACCAATTAAGGTTCTACTTTTGCAACGAGTACCTTTGAAAATCAAAATAATTACATTTGTGTACCTAAAACCAGCATTAATCTGTGGAAGACATTGCGCATTACCAAGAATGTGAAATTCCGTTAACGTGTATCGGTATATAAGCTGAGTATGGAACACGAGACTGCTGCATCTGAATCTAACTGGCCTATGTTACAGTGCAACGACTGGACAGTGAATGTAAAAAGTTCATGTTGCTGATGTAAAAATGTATTTTTTGTTGATGTGTTCTCTCCTCCAGGTGATATGTAGTTTGTCGTCCTGTTACAAGGATGTTGGTGTCTTGGAAGTTTATTTCTTTTTGTTTATATGTACAGTAGGATTTAAATTCAAGTTTGCCTGCGACGCACTTCAAGCATTCCGGTAAACATCGCCACGTCATCCTCTGTGTTCCTCTCGGGTGAATCGCCTACGAATGGGAGTCAGCTGGCCCAGGCTGTAATTGTAACCCATTAGCTCAGTCAAACACATCCAGGTAGTCATGTTTATTATCACAGAAAAGTACCTCGTTTGACTTTTAGGTAATTTCCTGTGATTTTCGCTCAAATTCTTGGTCCCAAGCGATGAAACTTGGCCATCTGTTGTCCAACACGACGGTCAGTTGATATCTCGCAGAATGGAAACTCATCTGGCTCGGCTCCTCTAAATCGTCCACGATGTGGTAATCTCTACCCTTTAGTGCTTTTGAGGACATTCCAACATGTGCTGGAAATTACCCACAAATACCGTTTGGCCCAGCTGACCCCACATCTGTCATCTTCTCGCCTTCGTTGTGATAAACGGCTCAAAGCGAGCGATTTGGCACAAACTGCCCGACTCCTCGGATTCCATCACAGGGTCAGCGTCGCGTTTCTGTTCGTGAAGATGCAGCCGAGGTTGGACCGCCTGCAGATACCTTCACGTGTCCCTTCATCTCAACGAAGCATCGCCACCCAAAGCCTTACAGCACCGACTGACGTTTCTGGGTTTGTGTTTCACTTCAAACTGTTGGATGAAGAACGATGAAGTGCACTTGATTTTAAATTATTGGTTTTCTTATGTTTAAGAAATAAATGGATGAGATGTTACTGTTTCGGTGTAACAAGTGTGTTTTATTGTGCTAATTAACCTGCTTGTTTTAGAAGAACGTTGAAAATATGGAACAAAATTGTTTGACTGGAATTTTTATCTTTTATCCACTTAAATCAGGAAGCAAACTGAACTAAATGATACTCAAACAAAGAACCATGTTTTATATTGTTAAAAAATGTTTTTCCTTCCCTGTCTTTTAAACCATGAGATGAAAAAACCTAAACGTTTGCGTTTTTAATTTTATATTTTATGTTCTTAATATCGGTGAAAGGGTAAAAGAACACATGCAAAATTATTCGTTTTAATTTGGAAAACCATGAATTTAGGATGGTTTTGGTTGCAGATTTGCATTTCACAATCATTGTTGCATTTAAATAAAAAATAAAGTATGGTAAATACAATTTGTATTTTATTTAACCCCTTAAAAGTCCTACCTAAAATGCCTGGAAAAAGCTGAATGTATTCAATTCGATTCTGTTCTTGAGCCCCATGCAAAGGCTTTCTGTAAAGAGAACACTCGTGTTGCAATTCAACTAGTAGTTGATGAAGGTGGAACACAGAAATCAAACATTTTATTCACCAGGATTTTCAAAATTTATATTATGTTGCAGCACATGAATAATCTGAAATCCCTGTAGGGCTGGACGATATCTCGATATTTAAAAATATTGAGATAATTCCATATGCGATATAAGATGAGAATATTGTCCATATCAATATTTCTACCTTGAGTTATAATTAGACTTGAAAATCTGTGTAGTTGTTTTTTAGTTTTTTTGCCTGTCTGTGCCGCCAACTTCATGCGGCCCCTCCTTTTCCCTCACTGAATACAAACACCCCTCACGTGCCGCTTCACACACGCTTACTAACGCCGTGAAGGCAGCGCAGCTGAAGGGGATTATTATTTACGGTAATACAGTATTTTTATTTTTTAGACTTTTATTTTGTATAGTTACAGCTTTTGTTAATAAATGTGACAACTGTTGACTCAAATATATTTTTGTTATTTATGGAAATAAAAAATATTGCGATATATATTGTATATCACCATTTATCTTAAAATATCTATATTAATCTTGGTCCATATATACCCTGACGTAATCTACGGGGCTCTGACTTCTAATCTTTCGGGAGAGCTTGTTTATTTTTTTCCTGAGTTCACTTTTATGAACTGCTTAACCCGTTTGTGGCTTTGAAACTTCAGTTCATTGAGTCATCAAAGACTAAACCAATAATGCGAACAGATCAACACAGGCTAGACGAGACAGTGGAGGCTCAAAGTTCACACCTTCATACATTTATAAATATTAATTTTTTTAATCTAAACTGCATAAATTCCTGCAAGCAAACCTACATGAGCTTAATTGACATTTATTTGATCACATTTGTGACAGGCCCTTCACTCACCAGGATTTCTGCTTTTTGATCCTGAAACATTTAGCTCATTCAAGTAAGCTATGAAATTAGATTTTTGTAACTTGTACTTTTTACATACAGTACAAATATTTCCTTACATCATTTTTAATTCCTCCAAAATCCCCGTTATCTTACAAATTCGCTTCAGCAAACTCGTTCTATTCGTTTAGCTTTTATTTATTTTTTTGCCTTTTACTTTTAGCTAATCTTTTGCTGCTTTTACCTAGTGATTGTCTACTTTTATCCTCTTTGCCCAATTCAGATTGAACAATTTAGCAAATTAAAATGATGACATTCACACACAAAAAAAAAATCCTCTTTTTTTTGTTCATTTATGAACATGTCTGTGTTGCTTATCGAATTCTGAATTTACTTCGACGTGTCTCAATTTCTTTGTCTTGATACGTAAAACATTTAGAGGTAGTATTGTTTAGCAATATATATATAATCCTAATCCCATCCCTTCACAGTTTACGTTCCCTTAAATTTTTTTAAATTGTTTGAAGCAAAAAGTGATCAGCAAAAGTTTAGAATCCTGAAACTAGTGGCTTCTCAAACTGATACATACAAAGAGTGACCACTAGGTGGAGCCAAACTCCCAGTTTAAACTGAGCAGGTCTAGAGAAAGTGGGGAATTACATCAAGAGTAGGAATGGGGCCGCACAGACAGACCCGGGAACACTTCCAAGTCTGCGTCTCCAAGTGTTGATGCAAATGCTATTTTATGTTTCACAAAACTTGACCTCCACACCTGCGATGGACCAGGAACACAGCATGACATCCATCAGGGTTGCCGAAGTCTCTCTACCTTCTGCACCAGTCCTTTTCTTTCCACGCTCCTTTGCACTGCAATTACTGCGGACCAGCTGCGTGGTCCCTCGGGGGCCCCCTAGTGAAACAACAGGCCTCCCATCTCCAGCTGAATCAAACCATCACTTTCTGTTGAGAATTTCACACAGAAAGTTTAGCAGCGTCTCTGGTCCGAGGCTGAGACGAAGGCCCCGGCTCAGCAGGGAGAGCCGAAGGTCAGGAAGCAGCAGGTTACAAGGTTTGAAGGAATCCAGGATGCTCGTTTCTGAAATCTCATCAATAACGGCACTGGACTTCGGGTGACGGAGTGCGGTTCATTTCAGCGCCGGTTTGCTCTGCGTGGAAATGTTTACAAGTGAGGATGGAGTCAAAGCAGACGTGTTCCTGCGTTGGGTCCATGCTGCCGCCACTTGGACTCGTCACACTTTTACAGTTTGAATGGATTTAATTTGCACTTTTCTAGTGAAACTGAATTAAAATGTACTTTAGCTGCAATCCTATTGTCTAATTTAGTGAATGCTGAGTCAGCACTCACATTTACCTTGTTTGTTTCTTTCATTTGACTTGAGCATCAAACCACTTTTGCACACTTTGTGCTATTGTAGACATTCATACATCAAAAACGTTCAGCTCATTGAGGCTGCTATGACTTATGTAACTTGTATACTTTTCAAAATATTAAAATGTATTTGTATCTGATAAAGACGGTGATGCTTCCCAGTTTTCTCTTATGCATCTTTTAGCTTCTATATTGCAAAATTTAGCTCATTTTATCAGAATATCTTTATTGACATTGTACCAAGGTACGGGAACATGCACGCACAGTCATCCGAAAGCTGGACTAAGTGTACGAAGCTGCAGCTGATTATCAGCGCGGCCATCTCATTCCTTATCAGAAAGATAATCTTAGATATGAAAAAGGAGAAGAACCATGGCTACGTTCACACTGCAGGCAAATCTGACCCAAATCCGATTTTTTTTGCCCCATCTGACCCATATCCAATTTTTTTACGACAGTCTGAACGCGACAAATCCGATTTTTTCAAATCCGACCCAGGCCGTTTCAGTATGTGGTTTTAAATCGGATATATATCTGATGTTTTCAAAGCGACTGCAGTGTGAACGCTCATGCGACTTACATCTGACTTTTGCATCACCGATCACATCAAAGTCCCACCACTCTTGGCTCCTACTCCGCATCCACACACCCTTCTGAACAGAGGTAGCAGCCACAGCTCCAAAAATCGCCATCACTAAAAATTTTGCTCGCTTTCTTCTCAGTTTTCTTTTGCCTTTAATCATTTGGATGTTTAGCTTTCCCTGATTAAACAACAACTTCAAAATTACCAAACACACACTGAAAACTGTCGCGTCCATGTTTACTTCCGCAAACACAGGGTGCTACGTCTCACGTCACGTTCTGAGACACATTTTCTTCTGCGCATGCGGGTTGCTTCTGCAATGTAGATCGTTCACACTGGAGTCTGATGCAGGTCGCATTTAAAATGTAGTGTGAACGTTCACACCAAACGATCGGATAAAAAAAAATTGGAATTGAGCATTAAGACCTGCAGTGTTAACGTAGCCCATGAGGGTAGATAGTGGTATTACAAAAAAGATTTTTCACATCTTGTCTATTAGGACACAATATGAGACATAAAAAATCTCAACCAGCAAGCACAGTTAAGACAATTTACACATGCATTTGAGATTTAGTCCATGAACCTAATTCAGATCAGCCACAGTTCTGTGATGTTTCCAGCCAGCATTTCTGACAAGTGCTCACAGAAAGTTCTCCGGGGAGGGTGGGAGTGGGGGGTGCGATAGATGCAGTTGTTGTCCTTGGTTACTCATGACCAGTGGTGGGCATATGAACGCTAGAGAGCGCTAAAGCGCTAATCCGCTTACAGTGGACCTAAACTTTTTGTCAGCGTTTTTGTGGTTTGACTAACTTTTATAATTCATAAGCGGATTTGTGCTATTTTTATTTAAAATGCAGTACCGCTAATAACTAATTATCTATCAGTAAAAACCAATAAACTTATTTAGAGGCTCTTATTCTGGCTTTGTTGCTGCTAGTTTTACCTTTTTCCCCACCGTAAAGAGCAGAGAGGAGAACAGACTCAGATCTACCATGTAGGTAAATTATGCCGTTGCCTGGGGATCCCAATCAGCATGGGGCCCCGCCGCGCCCCGGCCAGTCACCTACATCCCTAACATTGATCCTGCTTGTTAATGTACATTTAACATAAAAATAATTATAGTTACGATGAAAACGATCATTAAATACGCAATTAAAAAACCGGTCGATTTCTTTATCCCCCTACTAAAAATGGACTATTCCATCTTGACATCTTCCGGGTCAGAGGTGAACTCAGGGGCTAATTCTGTGGCTAGCTGTTTGTGCTGGGTACTTGGATAAATCCGCAGAGAACCCCGCTGTTTCAAGCCAAATTAACGCGGCCGGAGGATTTTATTGTGTGTTTTGTGTCGACCATTCGACGGTGAGTCGTTAGTTTTATGTATTTTAGTTACTTTTCATTAAATCTGTTGACTACCTATAGAATCTTGACATCTTCCGGGTCAGAGGTGAACTGGACGCTGAACTCTGTGTCCAGCTGGTTGTGCTGGGTTACTAATGGATAAATCCGCAGAGAACCCCGCTGTTTCAAGCCAAATTAACGCGGCCGGAGGATTTTATTGTGTGTTTTGTGTCGACCATTCGACGGTGAGTCGTTAGTTTTATGTATTTGGGTTACTTTTATGTATAAATGCGGTGGCGACACACCCGTGTATTTGAGATTTAAAAGTGGTTTTAGGGATTAAAAGATCATTCTATTTTTTGTTAATTTCGTGGCCGAATAGAATATATGTACGTAAAGTATTAAATAAATCCTTTGATTTTTGTAATTTCATCCTTTTAGGATCATTTTTGTTACTTTTCAGTTGGCAGTGTAGTGCAAATATTGATAACGCTGCCGGCTATATATAAATATATATATATATATATATATATATATATATATATATATATAATATATAAATATATAAATAGCGGATTAGATTAGCTTCCCCTAATTTTCATAAGACATTTGTGCTTTTGAAATTGTGGACCTAAAAAAATTAATAAGCGTTTTAGAAATTGTGGAACTAATTTTTGGATCAGCGCTGCCCAGCACTGCTCATGACCCAGGAGAAATTTGATAGTCAGTCCATTTCCAAGGCTGTTCGGGGAGTCAGATTCAGATAAGCTTGATTGTTGATTTTTTTCAGGCAGACAGTTTACTTTTCCTGCAGCCTTGAGTGTCCAGCTGGACGATCCAAATCCAATATGGTTTAATTGTGGGAATCTGTTCCACTGATCCATGCTATGAATCCTCCTCCAGATTGATTCCACCACGCTGACGAGTCCCAAAACCCGCGGATGGCCTGCGATTCTCAGAAATCGCCTCCACCTTCCGGTTAAAGGTACAGTATGCAGTTTCTGTAGAACTCCAGCACTTAGAAATATTTTCAACAGGCAAAGCATTCTGATCCCGCTCTGCCCCCTTGTGGTCTGTTAAATTTCAAATTCAAGCTCTGTTTTTATTGGCTGATTCAAATTCAAGCTCTGTTTTTATTGGCTGGTTACAAACTCTGTTTTTATTGGCTGGAAAATGGTGGGTCACCTTTTCTTTTTAGAAATGCTTATTTACCACCTGGAGAAGCAAGGGGACAATATTTTTTTTTTTTTTTTCAGAGATTACCTGGCTAACATCAGTCTGTCAGGAGGTAGTGACAGAGTGAAGAAATATGTTCATAAAAAAAGCTACATACTGCAGCTTTAAGCTCGTAAAGCAGCTGATTTATTGAGGTTACGGCACGGATCAAACTCTCACTCTAACTCGGAAGCTTAGACATGGCATTTACATTTAGAGTACGTTTTTTGTGAATGTTGGCTTGTAGCTATTCATTTTAGCTTGTTGCTACAGTTTAGCAAATTTTAGCTTCTGTTCCTGTTTTAACTTTGTTAATTCAGTTTTAGCTTTAACAAAATTTGAGCAGGAATTAAGCTCTTGCTAGTGGTGTTCGATACCACGATTTCCGATTCAGAGTAAAATTCAGGCTAGTATCTGATACTTTTTGTAAATAACACCTAAGGTTTCTGGTAAATCTAAAAAAAAAAAACAGAACATGTCAAATCAAAGCTTCATAAAGAATAGGAGACATCAACGTAATTAATTTATTTTAAACTTAGGACTAACCTTTATAAATAAAGTTTGAATGAATGGAATATACAGTACTGAGGTAGTGGCCTCATTTACAATATAGCTGAGCTTCTATAGACTGAAAGACTGACTGAGCAGCGTGCCACTTCGCTTACACACACACTCATGCGGAAGAGAAAATAGCTCCCACCAACCGTGCATCATTTACCATATTTTACACCGTACACGTCGCTCCGCCCTATAAGTTGCATCAATCCAATTATGTCTAATAAAGTGGAAAAGTCCATAAATAAGTCACATCTACTACATGTCACCACTGACCACCCAGAAATGTGGGCTTGTGCTGTGCCAAAAATCGATTGGCTGCCAAATGGCGGCCATGGGAGCTTGCACGGGAGGACTTTAACAAGAATTTAATAAGATTAGCACTTAAAAACAAATATTTGTTTGTTCTAATTTACAGTAAAGGTGTGTCTCAGTTGAACTTTTCCTTAATAAATGCACTTCAATGGTCAAATCTGCTGCATTTCACCGGAGCGGTGCAGCGAAATGAAGTGGATTTGACGGTTGCTCCAGGCAAGCTGGACAAAAGTGGCAGGCTATGGCAAGTTGATTGTGTCACTAGTAGCCACTTTTACTCATTACAAGACACAACAGCATGCCATACTACTCGAGTGCCATCTAGTGGCTGAAAATGGTAGTGTTCAATATTTTCAATGTCAGATTGAATGACAACGGTCATAACTCAGCCAAAAATTGGTTTATAAATATGGGAAAAATCCATAAATATGTTGCTTCAGTGTATAAGTCGCAGGACATGTAAATTATACAAAATAATTGCAACTTATAGGGTGAAAAATATGGTAGACAAGATCTGAATAGTTTAGTTACTTTCCGCTACTTTCTTGTTAATGATATGCATTACCTGAAACAACTGAAGTATAAGGTATTCATAATTTGAATCCATTCCAGAGCATAAAGTTCTGATATTAATATTTCAGTACCGATCTGCACATCACTCGCTCTCTCACCACTTTTTAAGTAAGTAAAGTTTATTTACAGCACCTTTCAAAGCTGTAATTGGCTGAGTAATGATTGGGTGCAACTGCTTGGAACGAGCCCAGGAGATTTGAAATGGGTGCCGGGTACACCAACAATGATGACCTCAACATGCGAGATGGTTGTCCTGGATCAAATCGGATCCACAAGAAGGAGCTTTTTCATGCAAAGCTCTAAAAGTGAAAACTAGATTTTTGTAAATGAAGCGGGAGCCAGTGAAGGGAAGCTAAAACGTGACGTGAGCTCATTAAAAAAAAGAAGAAGAGTTAACTGGACAGCCTGACCACGGTTCGGCTCCTTTTTGTTTAAATCTGTGAATAAGCTGTTGCAGTCGTCCAAATGAGAAAAATAAACACGTGCATGATCCTCTCAAGTTCAGTTTTTAACAAAGCTCTCAGTTTTGAGATGTTCCTGAGATGGAAGTGGCCGTTTCTAGTTGGTTGTTTTACGTTTGTTTTTTTTAGACATGGCAGAATCAAAAATGGAGGCCGGACCGAACAGAAGGACCCAAAGCACCAATGAACTGTTTAATTTCTGAAACCTTATTTTCAGCTACAATAATCAGAGTTTTTACAGAAAAAAAGACTTTATTGTTTGTTTTAAAACTTTAAAAAGTGCAGTCAAATGTTTTCATACCTGATTCCATGTGAGAGTTTCTGTTTCACTAGCCTGGCCCTCGCCTTCCTGCACAGCTCCGCTCAATTCTCATTTCCCTTCACTGCACAGTCTGGGACTTTACCCACCCACTAGGATTTCTCCGGTAGATTTTTGTTCGGACCAATCAGAGAACAGAAGGGGCGGAGTTTTGGACCCTAACCCACGCCCCCACCAGTCCCAGCGCGCAGCGTCCTATAAAAGGGCTCTGCCAGCGCTCAGTCAGCGAGCAGCGCATGTTCTCATTCAAAGCGATGCAGAACTGGTTTATATGTGACACAAATTTATTAATTTCCCCTTCTTAATCCCTTATCTGGAGTTTTCTTTTGTTTTTTTTCCCCCAAAAGTTAAGTAATCGCTCCCTCGTCCTCCTTCTCCTCCACCTTCCTGCTGAGTAAAATGAACACGGAAATGCCTCAGGTTGTCACGAGAATTAAACTCGGGTTTTAGTTGCTGACCGAGTCCCATCAGATTTTCTGGTGTTTTGGTGAGCTGGACCAGCGATCCATGGTTTGATTTTATTGAACGTTTTATATAAACACAGAATTTGCGCAGCGAGAGCTGCAAGAGGCGGAGCAGCTGTCAAGTTCACCAGCACGGCATCATTCAAAGCGATGCAGAACTGTTTTATATGTGACACAAATTTATTAATTTCCCATGCTTAATCCCTTATCTGGAGTTTTCTTTTGTTTTTTTCCCCCAAAAGTTAAGTAATCGCTCCCTCGTCCTCCTTCTCCTCCACCCTCCTGCTGAGTAAAATGAACACGGAAATGCCTCAGGTTGTCACGAGAATTAAACTCGGGTTTTAGTTGCTGACCGAGTCCCTGCAGATTTTCTGGTCTTTTGGTGAGCTGGACCAGCGATCCATGGTTTGATTTTATTGTATTAAAACGTTTTATAACATATAAACACTGAGTTTGTGCAGCGAGAGAAAAGCTGCAGGACTCCTGGAGCAGGGGGCGGAGCAGTTGTCAAGTTCACCAGTGCACGGGGGGTGGCTCTGAGGGGAGGGAGCAGAATGCTTTCCCTGTTCAAAATATCCAATGGTTTTGTTCCTAAGCAGAGGCCACGCCTCCAGCAAGAAACGTTTCTCTATGGGAAAAGTCCAGACCCTAGTACGAAGCGAAGTGAAGGACAGGGTCTGGTTACAACCAGGCTACTGTTTCACGATTGTTTATGGGGAAAATGATTCATTGGTGAGTAACAGGATATCCAGTTTTTAGCTGGTGTTTTTGGCCTTGAACAACCTGGATTTTTCTTCACTTCATCAGTCAATTTATTGCTTGTTGACTCATTTATCCGGTTCCTTTCAAGCTTAAATCTGAAACATTCAGTGTCACATTTTTCTCCTTTTTCTTGCCCACGAATGAAGATTGGTCCAATTAATTTAAGCCCTTATGCGTTCCCTCACACAATCTGTAATCTTTTCCTTGTTTTTAATTATATCAAATAAATGCTTCTTCAAATCCTCATATCCTGCATTTACATTCAGTGTATGAAGCTGAGTAAAAAAAGGGACAAATGCACATCTGTGGCCCAGCTCTAATTACAGTATTAGAAAGCGTAAGCAAGGGGGGAACTGGTGAGAGAGAATGGGCTCTGTAGCCCAACGATCCGATCTTCAGATCCTCTTCCAAGCATTTGCGCCTGTGGTACTGTTGCTCGTTTCATCTCTCCTTCACGAGGCCCGTTCCAGTGCACACGCTGTGCCGAATGTTGATCCTGTGGTTCAGCTGGTTCCACATCAAACCCACACCCTGATGTGCCGGTTACACGTCCATGTCATGAAAAAGACACGGCTCATACAGGAATCGACAGGTTTCTTTTCTAGTTAACGCCATTATAGTCCCTGGGGTAAACGCACACTCCCTGACTGAACATTTAAGAGAGACGGACTGAAAAGTAAGCCTCAGACAAACTTAATGGTAAATGGACTGCACTTATTTAGCGCCTTTCAATCTCATCAAGATAAAGTGCTTTACAGCACAATCTGTGCCCTTATTTACCTCCAACACATTCATACAGCACTCCACTACATCTCTACAAAGAGAATCTGAGCAAATCCTACATCTGTGCGTCACATCACATTCATACAATGGGACACACATCGGAGGCGCTGAGGGATTCAGTGTCTTGCCCAGGGACACTTCAACACGTGACTGCTGGTGGAGTCAAACCCCCAACTCTCCCATTGGAGGACCGCTGCTCTAACCACTCAGCCATAGCTACCCACATTAAACTTAATTATTGTGCGTCTACAATGTTTTATGGAGGATATCATTTAAAAATGCCCTTCCCTTCTGGTGTACACCCCCATTCTGGACTATATCTGGGGTTAAAGTTGAGTTGGATTAAACCCCAGGTGTACTATGACCAAGGCCAATTTACTCTGGGGTATAAATTGGCCTATTCATGCCCCTCAGGCCAGATTATACCCCCCAATATCAGTAATATTGAGTCAAATACACAAGAATGACATACTGTTTCAACATTTTGTTGGGGGTTCAGCAATGTCATGTAAATTACGTAAGAACGCTAGTCCTCAAGCCAGATTATGGGTCTAGATGGGTACAGTCTGGTCTAGATTGTTGTCAGGGGAATTCAGGTAAAGTTTTAAACATATTTATCACTGCTAATAAACGGGGGCGGCCGTGGCGTAGTGGTAATGGCAGTCGTCCCCCGATCGGAAGGTTGGAGGTTCGAATCCCGGTTCTCCACACCATGTGTCGTTGTGTCCCTGGGCAAGACACTTAACCCTGAGTTGCTCCCGGTAGGAATGGATGGCGCCTTGCATGGCAGTCTGCCACTACCGGTGTATGAATGTGTGTATGAATGGGTGGATGGTTGTTATTGTAAAGCGCTTTGGGGCCCCTCATTTTACCATTTGCTAATGTAAAATCAATGTTGAACCATGTGTGTGAGGAGCAGAGTTCATTCTCTCTCAGAGAAGATTCTGCAGCACCTGACGACTCCGTACGAGGTCGAGGTCATCGTGCTGATGAGCATTATAAACTACTTCCTGCACACTGTCCAGTGCAGATCTTAGCGATAGGGGCTTCAATGAAATATTTGTGTAAGCCTGCGTGAACTCTGGCCTTACAAGTAAACTGGGTTAAAAAAAAAAAATCTGTCTTTGTGTGTGACTCTATTTTACAGTAAGTAGATAATGAAAGTATATTTTTTATCTAACAATGGTTTTACACCCCCACAGTTTGGTTTGTATACCCTGGGGTATACTCTGGCCTGGGTCAAACTACACATGGGTTTAATCTTGGCAGGGGCTCATTTGGCCTGTTACACCAGCTTTGAAGACAATAGTTTTGATCTAACATATAAATGAAGTCATGGAAGATTGTGTGTGAACTCTGTCTTCTAGGGGGATTTAAGAGAAAACCACGAGCAGCTAGAGATGCACTGGGTGAGAGATGACAAAACCCCTGACGTATAAATTGTATCAAATTGTGGGCGTTAGCTTGCAAAACATTTGTAAATTTATATGGCTAAAAAGTCAAACTGTGATGTCACTGCACGGTCCGTACCATCAGCTCATTTGTGCACGTGCTAAAAGAAATACTTCCGGGAGAGCTTTAGACGTTGCAGATGATAAAATGGATGGATTTTCAGTATTTTGACTTTCATCACCTGCAGTTTGTCCTTGAAAATAAAACATTTGCAGGAGATGTGGATTGCAAAGACTGCCAGGAGGGTAGAGTTCTACAGTAAATCTCATAAAAGGTGACTACTATTATTAAAATAAATGTCTTCTGATGTCAGTAATGTGTCCACCAGAAGGCGCGTTGACCATGTTAATACTTACAGTCCAATCAACCAATACACATTTTTCTACTGAATTATAATTTTGAAAGTAAATTAAGACAGTTCATATTCATAAACAGAATATTGTCTAGGAAAATTAATAAATATATAGAAAGATATTTTAATTAATATTAATAAATATGGTATATTTCGGGCAGCATGGTGACACAACTGGTAGAGCTGCTGCCTCTCAGCGAGCAGGTTCCCGGCTCAAATCCCGGTCCGGGGGCCTTCTGGGTAGAGTTTGCATGTTCTTTCCGTGCATGCGTGGTTTTTCTCCAGGTAGGCTACTCCAGTTTCCTCCCACAGACCAAAAACATGCATGTTAGGCTGATTGGTAACTCTACATTGCCCCTAGGTATGAGAGAGAGTGAATGGTTGGTTGTCTCGTATGTGTCCCTGTGATGGACTTGGACCCGTCCAGGGTATACCCCGCCCCTCGCACAGTGATTGCTGGACATGGGCACTGGCGACCCCCGTGACCCAAAATGGACGAAGTGGGTAAAGATAATGGATGGATGGAGGATGCATTTAAACTTTGAATGGTATAGAGCTCCAAGGATGGCAACAATCCCAGTGTTATGGGAACATTTCTTGTATAATTTCTTATTTTGTCTACTTTGTATGATGTGCCGTTCAGAAGTCACAGCCCACTTGTCCTGATTAAGCTTTGTTGTATGAAGTGTGGTTTTTCTTCTCTTAAAAATTGGGCCATGAAAATGGACAACAAACGTGATGGAAAAGTGAGCAAAGTAGCAATCAGGGTAGAATTGGCTGGTTCCTGGTCTATCAACATAAAAGGAAGACGTTGGCGGCTAATCTGGACCTGGTCAGGCTGCCTGCCTTACATGATGGCTTGGTTCATGTCTCGAGAACCCAGACTTTTGGCTGAATGGATTACATCTTGGGGATTTTCTGAGGCACGTTCCATTTGTTTGGTCTTTTTAATTTGGACATTTTCAGAAGCGAGTGGACCGACACAGACTGAAGGTAGATGTCATTAAAGTTCTGCCTGTACCCAAAACAACTGTGTGTTTATCTGAATCTGACTCCCCTGGCTGAAGAAGGTCACCTTATCTGAATACGCCTGGAGGACATATACAGTAATCTGACGCTCACCCCCTCCCATCGGGGAACTCCACCGTCAACCAGAGTGAACCAGGTGAATAAACATTCTGTCATCATTTCAGGACTCTTGGATTCTCATTAGCGTTGACCTTGGCCATTCCCTGACATCCTCGAGAATGTTTACAGATCTCATTGGAGGGAGCTGGTTGATTATTCCATCCTTATCAGAACTCTTACAGTGCACTCGAGAGCTTTATGAACATTGCTCATTGTTCTCTGTCTCCCCCCAGCTGCAGAATGTCAATGTCACTATGTGCTTATTTGTGCGAGGTGTTTTTTAATATTATAACTTTTTTTCTCAGGCAAGAAGAAATATTTTAATAGGAATTTTTTCGCCTCCATTTCCTAATGTGTCTAATTTCATTACTTTTTGTCTGTCTAAGCAGATCTCACTTGTAAATGAGTCTTCGAGGCTCAATGTGACTTATCTGTTTAAATAAAGGTTGAATGAATGAATTAAAGGGTGCTTCAATTCCTACTAAAATCATACAATTATTATTATTTTCCTCACTGGCTCTCTAATGAGGCACACGCATTTCTTCCTGCTCCCTGTTCCTCCTGCTTTTTTCTCTATTTGTATCGGAGAAGCTCCTATTTTTTACACATCTTCCAAAATGAAAGCTACTGTTTTGGATCTGACCAACTGGACTTTCGACGCAAATGACAAAATCTTTTCAACAAAGCGACAGGGTCCTGGAGAACCCTCATCTGCTCTGACGACACGCATGCAGCTGGATAAATCTCTGGGGGGATGTGTTTACCTCCGTTGTCGATCGAGGACGCTGAAATTGCATATATTTGGAGTTATGATAAAAGGTTTCCTATTTTTGGATAGTCTGTATCCTGGTTTATCAATGTACTTTGTACAAAGAAGACGAGAAGGGGTTCTCTGCAGACCAAAGGTGGGCATTTCTGGAGAATAGGCGTTTGTAGAGGACAAACACTAGCCGTGTTTCCATCAAGGTTTCTAGATGCGCATTTTGAAGTATCGCAGCAGAAAAGCTTAATGGAAACGGCAAAATGCGAATTTACTTCCTCAAATTCGCCAAAAAGTTGATACGCTCGCTTGAGGTGGTTTTTGGGATCTTCGAAAATGAGCAGATGCGCAAAACGACAGATGGAAACAGATTTGCCGACTCAGTTCTGCCGTAGCGAACATTCACGTCACGTGACGTTCAGCTGTTTCCGCTCCGGACAACATGTAACATCGCTAAAACTAGTTGGCATGACAGAATAAATACAACTTGCCCGATAGCAACACATACCTGAAATATTCTCTCCATTTTGCCGAGATGTGTGGTCGGGTCCTGTTTTCAACCACTTCCTGTTTACTGTAGACATGCGTAGTGCTGACGTAATGACGCTGACGTCTGACGTAATGCCGCTTTGCGTGGCATGGTAGATGCGCTTCAATCCAGTTGATGGAAACACTTCTGCTTCGCATTAATTTTTATTTACATATTTGCGAATTTTTGAAAATTCACTCAAAATTCGTATTGAAAATAGATGGAAACATGGTTACTGATTGGCTAACTGTATTTTCTGGTAAGTTACGTCAGCTTTTTTTTTAAACTAAAGGTTTCTAAGAAAGTGTTGTATCTGCTATCAAACACAAGAAGATTCTCTTTTGTTCTTGGGTTGTAGGCTGCACCTGACCGGTTGGCTTGAGTGTGCTCTGGGTACAATGAAATATGAAGCATCTGAAGCGAAACCTGCTCCCATTTGTCAAAAACTCTGGTCTCAATTTAAGATCATGAGTCCTGTGACGAGACAATGGCCCAAAACAAAAGCTTAAAGCAAAATTTGCTCTTCTATGAGATCTGATCTATGAAAGGAGCTGAAACATGGAGTAGGATTGACCCTTAACATGTGAGACAGCTGAGGAAGTTAAAGGTCCACTGACATGATCTTTTAACATTTCAAAAAATGGCACAACATATATAAATATTAAGATAGACCTCTGACCGTTTTTGCTAAAATAATGTTAAATGAATGAAAATTTCTCTCAAAATAGTTTAAAATTAGCGCCGTTTTTTTAGACCGTAAATCCGGATTTTCCGGTCACGTGAGCATTCCTGTTTCTGACGTCACGTCCGTAAATTTCGCCAGCGCACCTAAAAACACTCTATTTTCATCTAAAAACTACTTTTGAGTGCATAAAAATGATCGGAAACGTGTGTTTATATGCTTAACTTGCTAACTGTAGTGAAAAAACACATGAAAACTCAGTATTTTTTTCGTTTTTTCCAAAAATTCGCAACCCGGAAGTCCGTTCGTAAATTTCGCCAGCGCACCTAAAAACACTCTATTTTCATCTAAAAACTACTTTTGAGTGCATAAAAATGATCGGAAACGTGTGTTTATATGCTTAACTTGCTAACTGTAGTGAAAAAACACATGAAAACTCAGTATTTTTGTCGTTTGAGCAGAGTTCAGTATCGGACGTGACGTCACATAAAGTTCTGCTGACACGTGACCGTGTAAGCAGAAACACCTGCTCCAGTTGCAGACATCTTACAGAAACTGACAATCGCTCATCTGCACCGACTGATTTAAAAGGTCGAACAAGAAAATATGAAGTTAAAGGAAACACCCTTTGTCCCAAGGCCTGTTGAAGTATACAGTAATTATTATTTTGGTTGCTTTATTTTTCTTTCTTTATGAATCGATTGCAACTATTTTCACATTATTCAACTACCAAAATTGATTTTGTTTTTTAATGTAATGGCTAGGTATTAAAAAACAAAAATTTAGTCCTCCCCACTACCCATTTGTGTTGCTCTTATTTTGAACTATAACAGGAAGTTCTGTGTTAAGTGAGGAAGAAAGAGAAGGTATGGAGACACTGCTAATTTCGAACCAGTTAACACCACAGACATATGATGTTGCCTTGTTTTTTTGTCCAGCCGTTTTTTTCCCCGTCCAATCCGATGTGACCCTCTAGATACGCCCGTTGTTTTATCGTCCAATCAGATGTGGCCATCCAGATACGCCTTCCTTTTTTGTCTGCAGAGATACTTGAAGAAGACGGCCGCAGCTAATTTGGCCCTCGTCAGGCTGTGAAGGTTTGGTTCGTGCTTGGAGGACTCAAAATCAGCTGATTTACGAGCAAAACCGAAAGTTAGAAGTGATTTGAATCGAAGGTCATCTGTGGCTTTGGGATTTGTCAGCATGAAAACGACCTTGAAGAGGCTCATAAGCACGGACCAGTAGAATGCACCCCAATCTGACCATTTTGTACCTTGGAAGCACCAATACAGATTCAAAGGCTGACGAGGAAAAAAAAAAAGTCTGCCTGAAATAATCAACAGTTGTGAATTATCTGAATCTGGCTCCCCGGTTGGCCTCGAAACAGGCCGACTTATCAGTTTGTCCCGGGAAATTAGCCTGGCCCTCGCCTTCCTGCACAGCTCCGCTCAATTCTCATTTCCCTTCACTTCACAGTCTGGGACTTCCCCCATCCACAAGGATTTCTCCGGTAGATTTTTGTTCGGACCAATCAGAGAACAGAAGGCGGAGTTTTGAACGACGTCGACTGACGTCGTCATTCAAAATGGCTGCCGCCACGAAGGAATTTTCAATAAAACAAGGTAAAAAACTATTATTTCTCTGCTGAGAAAAATATATTTCTTAGCTGACGTTATATCAGAAGTGTTCCTGAGCAATCAGAGAGCAGAAGGCGGAGTTTTGAACGATGTCGACTGACGTCGTCATTCAAAATGGCTGCCGCCACGAAGGAATTTTCATCAAAACAAGGTAAAAAACTATTATTTCTCTGCTGATAAAAAATATATTTCTTAGCTGACGTTATATCAGAAGTGTTCCTGAGCTTAACAGTTCCTAAATCAATTCACGAAATGGTCAAATCTGCTGGATTTAAATAGTTTCGGTTTGACATTTTCCAAACAGCCTCGGGTGCGCTACGAAAATAAATGATAAAAAAATCGAATTTTATCTCAAATGTTTTATCTAGGCCAACAGTCAGTAAATTAGAGCCATATAATTACACACTGGTGGCAGAAAAAATATCCACCGAGTGGTTNAGCTGACGTTATATCAGAAGTGTTCCTGAGCAATCAGAGAGCAGAAGGCGGAGTTTTGAACGATGTCGACTGACGTCGTCATTCAAAATGGCTGCCGCCACGAAGGAATTTTCATCAAAACAAGGTAAAAAACTATTATTTCTCTGCTGATAAAAAATATATTTCTTAGCTGACGTTATATCAGAAGTGTTCCTGAGCTTAACAGTTCCTAAATCAATTCACGAAATGGTCAAATCTGCTGGATTTAAATAGTTTCGGTTTGACATTTTCCAAACAGCCTCGGGTGCGCTACGAAAATAAATGATAAAAAATCGAATTTTATCTCAAATGTTTTATCTAGGCCAACAGTCAGTAAATTAGAGCCATATAATTACACACTGGTGGCAGAAAAAATATCCACCGAGTGGTTTCTGAGCTATTTATCTGATAGCCTGGACCTCGCCAGGCTAAACTAACAAAACTCCGCCTTCTGTTCTCTGATTGGTCCATTCAAAAATCTCCAGGAGAAATCGTTTTCAATGGGAGGAATGCCAGACCCTAGTCTGAAGCGAAGTGAAGGACAGGGTGTGGTTTTAACCAGGCTAGGGAAATGTGTAAACTAAGGAAAAGCTTAATCTAATCTCCGCCCATCTTTCGGACGACTGTACGTACATGTTCTCGTTGTATCTTGGTACAATGATGATAAAGCTTGTTCTGATTCGATTGCAGCAGAATGATTACGCCCTGAATGTGTTGAACATAAACATCCTTAAACAGAAAGTTTTGAAGACCGTGAATTACGCACATTTTCAAACAACATTGTCACCAGAAATAGTGACTGGAAAAAAGACAAATTATCTTGAACCTCACCTGAATCGATCTGTTCAATAAAAGCCGTAAAGTACACCCTGGATCTCCAGCATCCTTCTTGTCAGGTTCTGTCCCTGTCTGTTTTCTTTAGGCTCTGTTTCTTTATGTTATTTTGTGTTTCCCCTCCTGCCATACTTTGTTATTCTGAGCTTTGTTTACTGGTTTCTGTGTATCTCATTCAGTCTCTGTCATTTCCCACTCCTCAGTCTGTCTCTCTGTGCTCAGGCCTTCAGCATTAATCATTCACAGCTGGTCCTCATTCTAATCACCTCAGGTGCTCCTCACTGTCTCGTTTGTGTCAGTATATAAACTCTGTGTATTCACTCCTTGAGCACCGGGGCTTTGTCTTTCCACGGTGTATGATCTGCTCATCTCCTCTCCTCTCAGTAAGTGTTTTTTGTTCCATCAGCATTATTATTTTTGTTAAATAAATCATTGTTCATTTTACATTCGTGAGCCAGTCTGTTTTTCTGCACGTGGGTTCAAACATTAAGCAGCAGATCATGACAGAAAGCCCCGGTCATCAGAAAGAGCCCAGCAGAAAAATAGATATTTTTGAATGGCTCGCCCGTGAGGCAGACAAAACTGCTCAGAGGGACAAGGAGAAACAGGAACTGATGGAGGAGCCTGTGATCCGGTGGGGGGCGTTTCGGACTGAACCCGTCCGGAGACGAGGTCACCACAGCCCGGAGGTGGAGATCCTACCATCACCTCTTCTTGTGGAGGAAGAGGAAATGAGGTCTCGGTTCTGGGGGAGCCGCCTGGCTTTTAAGCCAGCTTCTTCCTCCACCCTGCCGGCTTATTGCTCGTCACATCTGCTGCTGTGGTCAGACGATGACGCTGAGCTGGAGGATGAACTCTGGGGTGCGCCCATCCTCAGCTCGCACCACCAACGCAGCAGGAAGAGGCGGCAAAGAAGAGGCAAGACCACCGACTCTCACCTCGCCGCTGCACCCCGCTGTCCGTCTCCTCCTCGCTCGCCACCAGATGTACAGCCCAGCCCTCGCTTTCTGGAGGAGGGAGAGAGGGTGTCACAGGAGGAGCTGGAACGTTGGCAGGCAGCTTTTGTGGCAAAGTACTTGCCATCTCTGGTCCTTGGTGCTTCGGCTGCTGCAGACCTCGACGCTTCGGCTGCTGCAGACCTCGACGCTTCGGCTGCTGCAGACCTGGACGCTTCGGCTGCTGCAGACCTGGACGCTTCGGCTGCTGCAGACCTGGACGCTTCGGCTGCTGCAGACCTGGACGCTTCGGCTGCTGCAGACCTGGACGCTTCGGCTGCTGCAGACCTGGACGCTTCGGCTGCTGCAGACCTGGACGCTTCGGCTGCTGCAGACCTGGACGCTTCGGCTGCTGCAGACCTGGACGCTTCGGCTGCTGCAGACCTGGACGCTTCGGCTGCTGCAGACCTGGACGCTTCGGCTGCTGCAGACCTGGACGCTTCGGCTGCTGCAGACCTCGACGCTTCGGCTGCTGCAGACCTCGACGCTTCGGCTGCTGCAGACCTCGACGCTTCGGCTGCTGCAGACCTCGACGCTTCGGCTGTCCTGGGTCCAGACGCCGTCGCTTCGCCTGTCCTGGGTCCAGACGCCGTCTCTTCGCCTGTCCTGGGTCCAGACGCCGTCTCTTCGCCTGTCCTGGGTCCAGACGCCGTCTCAGAGGAGCACGACAACGTCTCACTGCCCGACGACGTCTCGGAGGATCCTCACGACGAGGGTCCCAACGAAGAGGGTCCCCACAACGTCTCACTGCCCGACGACGTCTCGGAGGATCCTCACGACGAGGGTCTCGACGACGAGGACCTCGACGAAGCAGACGACGTCTCCGAGGGTCTCGACGACGAGGACCTCGACGAAGCAGACGACGTCTCCGAGGGTCTCGACGACGAGGACCTCGACGAAGCAGACGACGTCTCCGAGGGTCTCGACGACGAGGACCTCGACGAAGCAGACGACGTCTCCGAGGGTCTCGACGACGAGGACCTCGACGAAGCAGACGACGTCTCCGAGGGTCTCGACGACGAGGACCTCGACGAAGCAGACGACGTCTCCGAGGGTCTCGACGACGAGGACCTCGACGAAGCAGACGACGTCTCAGAGGGTCTCGACGACGTGGTCCCCAACGACGTCTCAGAGGGTCCTGACGACGTGGTCCCCGACGAGGTGGTCCTCAACGACGTCTCAGAGGGTCCTGACGACGGGGGTCCCAGCGCCGCAGACGCCTCGTCCTCGACAGAAGGTCCCAGCGCCGCAGACGCCTCGTCCTCGACAGAAGGTCCCAGCGCCGCAGACGCCTCGTCCTCCACAGAGGGTCCCAGCGCCACAGACGTCTTATCGCTTGCCTCGGCGCCCGACAACATCTCGGCGCCCAANGGACACGGAGCAGACGGGCGGCGGAGCTCGCCTCGATGTCCGCCTGGCAGTCTCAGATGTTGGATGGACACCGAGCTAACATGCTAAAACGCGGAGAAACAGCTGGGCAGCCTTTTGGAGGGGCTAACATGCTAACGTGCGCAGCTATTGGAGGGTCTAAAATGCTAACGCGTGCAGCCTTTTGGATGGACACCGTGGAGAAACAGCTCTCAGTAAGTTATTCACTCTTTTCCCCTTCATTATGTATGGAGTTAACATGCTAACAGTCCTTCCTGTAAACAGTTTGGACCGCGTGAAGTAGCACGAAGCTGCAGAGGTCGGACGTGCAACGAGCTAACGCGCAAAAAGATGGAGACAGGCTTGACCAGCTCAAAGTAAGAAATTATCTTTTTATTTTGTCTCCAAATGTACTGTATGTGTTTTTGGATAATTATGTAGGGTACTGTGTTAAGAAAGGCGAAGTGTTTGGTAACTGTTTTGTACTGTACATGTACGTATATAAGTGGCGGCTCGTGTGTTTTCCGACTTACGGCGATTTTCGTGATTACGAACGAGCGTAGGAACGGAACTCGTTCGTAAGTCGGGGATCACCTGTATCTTCCTGACTGAGCACTTTACTTTCAGACTGCAGGTTTACTTGTGGTCTCTCTTATGGAACCAACTTCCTGTTTACTTTTAAGAGACATCTTCTAATATATCCTATAGATACGATGGTGAACTATTCCTTAGTTGTGCTTCTTCTCTAGGAGAATGAGAAATCTGCTCTTGTTGACAGTAGCGTGACGAAAGTATTGTAATTTAGTTCTCGCATGAGTTTCAAGAGCCTGTTCTCTACGTCAGCTATTTCGCGATTGGTCAGAACTTTGTTGTGGGCGTGTTTAGGTAGAAAAGCGAATGAACGGCAATGGTGTCATTTTTACTTCAACTGCTCCACTGAGGCCGAGGCTGGTGAAAATTCAGCAATCTTTAGAACTGTTGCAGATATTTTTTTAAAGATAGTCAAATAAATCTTATAAAGATAGTTACCGTATTTTTCGGCCTATAAGGAGACGCATAATAGATGCAACTTATACAGAGAAGCAACTTATTTATGTTTTTTTCCACTTTATTAGACATATTTGGACTGATGCAACTTATAAGGCGGTGCGACGTGTAAGGCGGAAAATACAGTAAATGGTGAAGAAGTTGTGGAAGGAGACAAAGTGGAGACGCAGTAGACTGGCCTGGAGGAAGTAGGCCTGGGCCGGACAGCAGAGGAACACGTTCCGTACATTAGCTCATTATTGTTCACGGGCCTTCGGAAACGGCGGCGATCTCTTTGTGACAAATTTGTGAATACCAAACAAAGATTACCGTCTCAGTCTGTATAATAAAACGTCTGGCCTAATAGAACCTCTGCCCATCTTTACTTGTGACAGATTCAGTCTCTCCATCAAACTCCTTTTACACCCTGACCTGTTTGTTACATGTTAACCTACTAAAAGCTCCTCCAGCTGTTTCTTATTTGTACCACTTATTTTTCAGCCTCTTGTTGCCCAACTCTTTTGAGATATGTTGCTGTCATAAAAAAAGCATTAAATTGTGTCATAACTATTTCACAACCGCTTTATAATGTGTTTACAAACTCATGATAATATTAGAAAGGGGCCCTTATTGGTTTGTGGACTGGTCAACAACAGGCTCGGTTTTTTTAATAGGACTTAAAGCTGAAACATGACATTAGCATCACACTGATGTTCAGACAAACCCAGTAATTCTGATGGGCTCAGAAAAAGATGTGTACTTGGTGTGGTGAATCATTTGTCGAGTATATTTTGTCCCTGCTAAGAATAACACCTTGAGGACTTCTGGTGTGCTGGTGGTGAGCCGAGAGGCTCGGAGAGCTCCACAGATGGGTTCGTGCGGTCTTTCAGGTCCAGCCAGACTTGTTGCCACAGTTCCTACTTTCTTCTGCTCCAAGGCCTGATCCAACAGACACTTTCTATTTTGATGATTCTTTAAAAAGCCCAAGGACAAACAAACAGAGTCAGTTAATTCTACTGTTTTCTTGCGCGAAAGCTCCGAAAAACTCCTGAGAAAAGAAGAATTTCATTGAGGTTAAAGGCTTATCGTGTCACTGCTGGAGCTTGGCCCAGGACCCGTCACCTCCCTGTGACCTGCTCACCGGAGCAAACCATCAAATCTTCCAGCAGACAAACAGAATGTGTTAGGGGTTAACGCAGGGAAAAATAAAAATTACTGGCAGCGCTCTTCACTTTTCTTTTATTTTCACATTTCTCAGAACAACTGGGTTCAGAAAAACAGGGCAGACTGCGGCGTTATTCCCCTGCGTCGTCGTTCGGCTGCTAAGTGATAAATCTCTGCCTTTATACGAAAAAGATTTACCGAAAGTGGGGAAGGAAGTAGCTCTGGTGTTGTCCGAGGTGTACAACTTGATGCAAAGCAGAGCCACAGTCAAGTAGGACACATTTTCCAATACATCAAGACTTAGAGCGCACAAATATATAATTTTTAACATTGTAGCACTTTGGAAATATTGATGCTTTAAGGTTCTTTAGTGACAAAAATCCAAGAAACAAAATGTTTTCCATTCATTTCCATCTGCAGCATTTAAGACAATATCAGTGAGTTAATAAAATACCAGACAAAACTATTAGACATAAAAATATATTGCTCTAGTCTATATAATCTATACAATTAATTCTGAAGCAAGCCACTGGAAATTAGCCCAAAGTCACGAGGTATGGTCCCTCCTGCCAGTCTGGAGCTGCACTGCAGCGCTTCAGACATGTCAAAAACCCTGAAAATCCCTGACTGTAAAATAAAAAGTCTTACAGTCGTCAAACCTGGAGGAAAAAAAAACCTGCAGTGAATCAAAAAAAATAAAAAAGGTCTCAACGAAGAATTCAACAGGAAGAAATCACCCTGACGGCTTTAGTTTTGAATAGAAAAGAGCATTTACAGAAATTCCCCCTTAGGCCAGTGTTGGTCACAGCTAACCCATATTCCGCTAACTAAAAACATAGCTTCACTAATGCTAAACTGCAATAAAAAAAATAATTTGCGCAAGCCAACACTAAGCCACTAACCGCTTAGACGACTGTTAGTCGCGTCTTTGTCTCCTTCCAGTTGAAGTTGCGTTGACCAATCACGTCTTGTCACGTGTACACGTAGTCAGCCAATTGCATGCCTAAAAGACGCTTTGAGACACGCCCACAACAAACAGGAACACGTTTGCAATTTTTCTTTGCGGATTTAAAGTTGGTGAAACCTAATTTAGCGTAAGCTACCTGTAATTCCACTGAGGGTTTCCAAAGTAAGCGAAAACACTAACCCGCTAAACAACAAACTAACTTCTACTATTTATTGTTAGTGGAACTGTGCCCAGCACTGTCGTAGATATTTATAGATATTTAAGATATTTATCATCATGAAAGATGGGCAATCGTAGAATTGCCTTTAGTAATTTTCTATGAATCTTTGGACAAGACTAAATGAAACTCAGAAATTATCCACTGGATGTTCATCAGTGACTCAAACTTTGAGTTAACTTGATTCAAGATGGCTCCTGTTTTTTTTTAATGAGCTTCAACAGACTTTATCGACAAAATCTTTTCAACAAACTGACAGGGTCCTGGAGAACCCTCATGCCCCACTGAGACTCACGTGGCAAGATACATCATGGACCCGTGAGGAGTTTGGCAGCTGATGTGTCTTTCCGTTCTGTCTCAGGAGGACGCTGAAGACTGTAATGATAAGAGCTTTAAATAAGTGTCTGTATTGAGCATGAGAGCATGCACACTGAAACTAGTTGGCCTTTAGAGGGCGCCCTGGTTCTTTGTTATAAAGGGCACATGTTGAATGTATGAGGCAGTTGCATCAGTTCTGAACTTGGATAAAGCTGCCTGCTTCAAGTAACACTCCGTTGTGGTTATTGAAGAACTCACTACACAAACATGACAAAGACGTTTAATTGATATGATAGCAGCGTTTCTGCTCTCTGGCACTGGCAGATTCCTGTGTTATCGGCTATTAAAGAAGACAGCAGCCGTTTCGGCAATGGCAAAACTGCAGAGTCTTTGAAGGTTTGGTTCGTGCTTTGAGTACTCAAAATTAGCTGATTTATGAGATAAACCATAAGATGGGAGCGATTTGTGAGAATTGCAGGCCACCTGTGGCTTCTGGGACTTGCCAACATGTTGGGGACGACCTTGGAGGAGCCTCATAAACACGGACCAGTGGAATGCCCACAAATCTGGCCATTTTGGATCTTGAAGGTAAAACAGTGCCTGAAAAAACTGTGGCGTATCTGAATCTGACTCCCCTGGCCGGCCTCAAAAACAGGCTGACTTATCAAATTTCTCCTGGGCTACGTGTAAACTAAGGAAAAGCTTCGTCTATTGCACCCCCCTCCCTCGCGAGAACTTCTGTGAAGTCTTATTAGAACTGTGCCGGCTGACCAACATCTGGTCTATCTGGAAGTGCTTCATGGACAAATTTCACCATCTTGCCTTCCTACGTTTTCTTTAGCATCTGTTTCGCAAATTGTAGCTACTGTTTTGCTGACTTTAGCTTTTGTTTAGCTTTACTAGAACCATTTAATTACAGACTTATTCATCATCTAGTTTTAGCCTTACTTTAGAGCTCATTGTTCACGCTGTATTTTTAGACAATGCATATTCTCTAGTTTATAAATATAATAATAAACTTTTTAAATGGCAGATTTCTGCGATGACTTAAAATCAGACTGAAACATTTCATCAGTACGACTGACACAATAGAAGAACCTCGAACTAAAAAGAAAAGGTGAGTAGAGTTTTTTTTATACAGAACAGCTGCATGATGTGTGTTCAAACACAGCTGGAACTCTTCCACTCGTGCAACGTTAATACAAAAGATGCATTTGTTTAAAAAAATCCTGACAAAGATTCTCTTTAAGAAAAAGAAACTGCTTGGATGAAACGTAGCACGTGTTGTAATATTAAAAAATGACTCTGAGAGGTTTTTTGGGCAGCTCAAACGTATCCAGATGTGCAGCATCTTTCCACGTAAATATGATCCACAAACATTTGGACTCGGGGATAAATATCTGCATGTTTGTGATCAGAGCCGGAGTCTGCCTCGTAACTTTATCTGTGCTTGGATTTCTCCTGCCACAACTAATATGTGCATGCGTTCTGGATTAGGCCAGCGAGAGCTGCTCCAATTTGTTCTTGCATTTGTTCTTGATCCCTCAGCAGCGTGTGACGGATTTTCATGTAGAACATCGTTCAGGAATTTTTAAACATCCACCAAAACGTGAGCGACGAGCCAAGAAATTATGTTTATTATATTATTTTCATGAGAAAGGATTCATTTCGACATAAACGTCCTTCTTACGGTTTGTTCACGTTTTTGTATTTATCTGTAGACATTAAATTGTTTGAATCTCAGCGTTTATCCCTGTGTTAGCAAAATATCTCACGACCCACAGGATTAATTTCAGTGAAACACTATGAACTACAGTAGTCCCTCGCTACTTCGCGTTTTTTTTAAATCACGGACTCACTCTATCGTGGTTTTTCACAATAAGACTGGATATGACACACAGTTGGCTGATTGATGGATGAGCCGCACGATCTGCA
>JBBPBX010007660.1:43328-64584 GCA_038048925.1 Garcialebias charrua | reverse complement strand
TCAACCTACTTCACATATGGGGAGCAATATTATAGGCAGAAACATGGATGTGCTATGGGGTCTCCAGTTTCTCCTATTGTTGCCAACCTGTACATGGAGGAGGTAGAAAAGAGAGCCTTGACATCCTTTACGGGGAGACCACCAAGTCATTGGTTCAGGTATGTTGATGACACCTGGGTTAAAATTAAATCTCAGGAAGTCCAACATTTCACTGATCACATCAACTCTGTGGATAAATATATCAAGTTCACACGAGAAGATGTAAGAAATGGCAGGTTGGCTTTCTTGGACTGTGAGGTCTCAGTTTCTGATAGAGGAAATTTGCAAACTGAGGTGTACCGCAAACCCACCCACACAGACCAGTATTTACAGTTTGACTCCCATCACCCTCTGGAGCACAAGTTAGGAGTCATCAGGACTCTGTACCACAGAGCAGACAGCGTCCCCACTAACGCAGGAGCCAGACAGAAGGAGAAATCACACACAAAACAGGCTCTAGAGAAATGTGGATATCCTAACTGGGCCTTCCTGAAAGCAGAGAAGAAACCCAAACAGGACTCCAGCCAGCCATCAGGTGAAAAGAAGGAACCCAGACCCAGACCAGTGGCCATTCCATATGTTGCAGGGGTTTCAGAGACATTGAGACGTTTATTTTCTAAACACAACGTCCCAGTGGCTTTTAAACCTCAAAATACATTACGGCAAAAACTGGTTCATCCCAAAGATCCAGTCCCCCGGCAAAAACAGAGTAACATTGTGTATGCTGTTCAGTGTCAGGAGGGCTGTGATCAGTCTTATATCGGGGAAACTAAACAGCCACTGGCCAAAAGGATGGCCCAGCACAGAAGATCAACATCATCAGGTCAGGACTCTGCAGTCTACACTCATCTCCAGGCCAGCGGTCACTCTTTCAGGGATGAAGATGTTCACATCCTTGATAGAGAGGAACGATGGTTTGAGAGAGGAGTAAAGGAGGCCATCTTTGTGAAAAGAAACCGCCCATCATTAAACAGGGGTGGAGGCCTCCGAGTTCAACTGTCCCCCTCCTACAATGCTGTGATTGCTGGTATCACTCAGCCCTCTGTGAATAGCAAACAACCATCAGGGTGCTAACGATCCATTGTTAGGCTGATGGTCCTCCTTGATCATGTGAGCAGCTGGTTTCAGGCTGTCATCAGCCAACTGGTTGTGTAACACTGTGAGAGGGTGCTATTTATAAGACTGAGCTGAACCCAGCACCTCAGACTGAGGAAGTCTTTCGGACGAAAGACGAAACGTTTCTACAATTTTTTGCTTTGTTTTGTTTTTTTTTTTGAATGTCCAGAGGACCAGACTTAGCTTTTTTAGATTTTTCTACCTGGATTATTGAGCATGCATCAGGGTATCTTTGATTCAGACAAAATGAAAATAGCTGCTCCACCAAATGTTTTCTCGTAAAACACAATACTGTAGTTTATCTCTTGCAACGGCTCAATATCCTTCTGATGGTGAGTTCAAAATACCTCAGATGATTAAAGACATAATCTTAAACACTGCAGCAGTTCCATTCGATCCGTACGAGATAACTTCACAGCTTCATACCATATATCACCGTATTGCCATGGTAACTAAACTCGACATGCTGCTGTTCCCTTCCCTACATGACGCTCGCTTGTGCCGACACACAATGTACATTTGTGACAGGAAAAAACAAAGTGGCCGTGCATGTTCTGCCCTTTTTCATGACAACACGAGCAAAAACAAGTCAGGAATCTTCAAAGTTGGACAACTAATAATACAGAAAAAAGTAGGAGGAAAGAGGAAAGGAAAAGAAGAGTCAGAGGAGGAAGGAGAGACTCTGATTCATCTTTAAAGACACTTATTGCATCTTTAATCATCTTCCTCGATGTGCAGGGACAGCTCGACAGTTGGCCTCGAGAACCAGTGAATTTACACCCTTCTGAGGCGGCTCGCTCTGGAGACTTGATCTTTCTTCTTCCTGCTCCAGCTCCTTTTTTTTTACTCTCCTCTTTTATGAGCCCTCATGCGAGGCTCGGGGATGCTGCCTGCCTAGGAACTGCACCGGCAAACAGAAGCTTACATGGTCAGCTAAATGTTTCAGGAGGCATGGGGATGGTACGGATTCTTCATGTTTTACAAGATCTGCTGCAACTTTGTCGCAGCAGATCCTGACTGACATGTTCCCACAGTAAAAATTTCTCTTTGATTTAATGAAGCTAGTTTGTAATCTAGATATCAGATCAAGGCGCTGGAGGGGTGTCAGGCTGTGTTTCTTGACAGAACCTAAAAGCTGACACAAGATAATGCACTCCACGAAGAACAAATGTTTGTTTGATGCTTGGGACTGCTGAGAGTTGGAGCTTTGATGATTCAAGTCTTATGACAAAAAGGACTGCGAGAGTACCTTTAAATTCTGTGTACACACCTAAACCCCTTCCAAAACTCTGAATAAAACATTGTAGATGGAAGCTACCCCCGGGGCCCGACTGATTTCACAAAAACATGCTGGCATCACTAAGTTCATCTCACACCTTCAAAGCAGTTTTTAAAAAAATCAAATCAACTAATGAGAAATAGGCATTTTGAAAGCTATTTGATCCCTTGAATAAAAAAGGCAGGTTAAAAAGAAGTAAGTGACTTGAATACAAATAAATTTAGCAAATTTCTACTGTAAAAGCTGGACAGAATGATCAGAAATATTTGAATTAAGCATTTATTTTCACAAACAATCTGCTTTTTTCAACATTATTTGGTGTAAGCAAGGTTCTTGATGATAACATTGAACAAAACAGTCATGAATCCTCGTCTTTCTACTGAGCTACAGTTTGGTGTGGGTGTAGCTGATCCTAAGCATATATCTACCGGTAAGTGTTAACAGATCTCAAGATTGCACAATATTGTGCATATCATTTACAAGGTTTGACCAAAACTGCTTCAACTCTGTTCCTTTTTGTCATATGATTATTTTAGTTGTAAAGTTCCTACAAAAAAGGAAGCAGGTGATTTACCGTACATCCCTTAGAAGAATACAGGGTTTTCTGTTAGTACCGTATTTTCTGGTGTATAGGTCGCACCGGTGTATAGGTCGCATTGTCCAATTATCAACAATAGATTGGAAAAATCCCTAGATAGGTCGCACCAGTGTATAGGTCGCACCTACATTTAGATCTGCTGCAAATGTCTGCCACAGGAGCGCACAGCAAGGCTTTTAAGAAGATTAACACTTAAAAACAATTATTTGTTTGATAAAAATTATAGCAAATATGTGTCTGAGCTGAACTTTTCCTTAATAAATTAACGTAATTGTGAAATGAGCTGGATTTAAAAAATTGTTTCGCCGAAAGTGATAACAAGCCATAACTGTATAGGTCGCACCGGTGTATAGGTCGCAGGCCTTGGAAAAAAACATAAAAAGGTGTGACCTATACACCGGAAAATACGGTATATATTTGTATCTTACTTACAGTAAATCTGCAATTGCTGGAAAAATCAAATAAACAAGTGGTACGCTGACTTCACCATCATTGAGGAATGTTAAGAGTGAATGTTTGCAGTTCTTGAGAGGAATCTTTCTCTAGACTGGAATGGAACTGGGAATGCAAGTAAACCTTAATGTTTTTGGTGCAATTTTCACGTTGGTAGGAGTTACAGTGTGGAGGACAGAGGAAGGCTCTTTTTTTTTTTTTGTCTGAGTCAGTGCAAAGTGACATACCCTGGAAAATAGAGGGAGCAGTTTTATTCACCACCAGGTACAATGGCAGAGCCAGGTGGAGGCGAATGGTGGCCCACTGCCACTACCCACCCCCCACTCAGCCAGATTTATGGGACCACCTTGTTCATGGTTCCATGCAAACTCTTCAGAGGTTCTGATTTTGACGTAAGCAACCAGCAGAGCCCTGCAAAACGGCAAACTACGTCTGAACCACCACTTCCTCTCCGATCGTAATGATGGACGGCGCCACGAGAGAAGAGCACATTTACGAGAGATATCAGAGATGATGGCAGAACGTGGCTACACTAGGACTGTCAGGGTAAGCTAAATAAACTGAAGTCTGATTATGGGGATTGTGGGTGGAGTGGCTTGAACACAATGACCTGTTATGACACAGCACACTTTGCATTGATGTTACTGCCCACAGAGGGAGGAAACCAATCACAGGTGGAAAATCACCTCCACCTGAGAAGAACTGATAGACGAGAGCCGAGCGGAGTCGCACTTATCAGCGGCAAAGCGGCTATAGATTAAGCTCCCGCCATCCCAATAGTTTGAGAAAACTTTACTTTTAAGCAATATAAACACTAGAAAGCAGTTTCCTCAAATGATGTCAGTTTACATATATTGTGACAGAGTTCTTGTCAGCAGCTGCTGAAAGTAACTAATAAAGTAACTTAGTAATCTAACTTAGTTACTTTCCAAATCAAGTAACTTAACTAAGTTACTTTTTCAATGCAACTATGCCATCACTGTAACAGTATATATACAGTATGGTGGTGGCCATTTTGAATTTTGAATTGGAAACACAATCTTTGATAGTGACCTTTCTTACAGCTTGATTCAGCCACACGCCAAAATTCAATTAAATTCAGTTCTGTTTATTTATATAGCACCAAGCCACAACAGAAGTTGTCTCAAGGCCCTGAACAAAAACATTCACATACATAAAAAGCCAATTAGTAAAAGTTATCTATCTAAGGAAGCAGCTGGATTGGTGAGTTAATTTTACTCGCCTCTGATGCGCCCCTGATCCGCCACTAGAGGTAGTGTCAAGGGCGCATCCGAGACGGGCAGACCCACTTGTGAATGAAACCCGCTGATCCGCCACTAGAGGTAGTGTCAGGGGCGCATCCGAGACGGGCAGACCCACTTGTGAATGAAACCCGCGGATCCGCGCTCAGAATACAGATGACATCAGTGTGCGACCGCAGGATTGATCAACAGGCAGATTTATTAACAGGGGAATATTAAAAATGACACGAAACGACTACTTGTAAAAGTTAGTTTCACTTCCCCCCCCACTCTCTCTCTCTCTCTCTCTCTCTCGCAGAGGCACTGTGTGTGTGTGTGTGTGTGTGTGTGTGTGTGTGCCTGTGCGTGCGCTGTAGGGAGACGTCAGGGAGTTGTACATTTATTACTGAGGAAATATTAAAAATGACACAACACGACAACTTGTACACGTCTGACGTCTGTCCCACAATAAATACGTCGCGGTCCAGTTCAGCTCAGCTCCACGCCTCTTTTGGAGCCGCGCTGCGGGTTCATTTCTGAACACGTTCATGTGAGTGGGACCTACCCGCATTCACCTGTTGTCTTATGAATGACCCGGGGAGGGTTAAAGCCGGACTGGTCTGTGCGGCAATAGCGCAGATTTGACTTATGAAAGGGGCTTACAGGATTTATCAAAAACAAAAGTCTTAAGTTTTAAAACTGGACAATGTGTCAGCCTCACGGACAGAAACTGGAAGTTGGTTCCACAAGAGAGGAGCCTGATAACTGAAAGATCTTCCTCCCATTCAACTTTTGGAATCTCTAGGAAGCACCAGTAAACCTGCAGTCTGAGAATGAAGGGCTCTGTTAGGAAAGTTAGGAACAATAAGATCTGTAATATAAGATGGAGCTAGGCTGTTGAGGGCTTTGTAGATTAGAAGGAAGATTCTGAATTTGACAGGTAGCCAATGGAGAGAATATAAAACTGGAGAGATATGCGTCTCCTCCTAACTTCAGTTGCAGAAGCATTTTGGATAAGCTGAAGTCTTGTTTAAGAAGTTTTTTGGACACCCAGATGATAAACAATAGCAACAGTCAAGCCAAAGTGACAGCTATCTTTGATTTGCTGTGGCACCCAATGTTAGAAAGGAAACTTTCTTATAAAGTGATCACAAGTGCAGCAGCTGATTTGGCGATTTCATATTTTTTGTGTGTGCTTGCAGAAGAGAAATCAGCTTGATTACTGTGCTACTGCAACTTGTTCAAAAGTGAACCTGTTCCTATCAGTTCGAGTCATTACCTGTAAAATGCTCCACTGTATGAAACTCCTAATAAATCACATCTGCAGGCAGAAACTCCACCAGCTTTGTGCTGGGATTTTATGAGTAACTGGGTCTCCGTTAAGACTCTGCAAATCTCCACATTAAAGCCTGTAAAACATTACAACAATCGTCTTTACAGAGTGTTTCATCATCGTTTCTAAGTTCATAACGAGGTCCTGCCGTTTCTTCTCTTCTTTAAGGCTTTTACTTCCACAAGCAAGAGAAAAACTTGCTCTCCTCCAGCTTTGTCAAGTGCAAACTGTTTATTTAACCTTAAATTCTGTGTCAACAAGCAAGACCAGGAAGCTAAGCTGACACTCCCATTCCTCAGCAGCATTTACTGCCAGCAGGTCATTTTCAGAGGTTTAACACAGAAAAACATAATTTACAGCTGTTAAAATCAAAACCACTGTAAGAAAGGCTACAAATAAGGATTATTTCCTAGGAAAACACTGAATATGAAATTACAGAAACCGCTTTTGAAAGACTTTGCTGAAAAATGCTTCAGGAATTAAAAACGAGTTGTTAAAGAAGCGGAACATTAGCTAACACTATCTAAATTAAAATAAAAACACTAGCTAAAAATTCAAGTTAATAGATTGCAAAAGATGCACTGAAAGTAAAACAACTCAATTTTTACACAGTGAAAGGGCAAGTTGTGAAACGTTATGAGAAACAGCCAAGAAAATGCAGCAGCCGAGTTAATTGATGACCATTAATGGATATCTATCTATTAGTGAGTCTTTAATGGATGCTCACTTTATGAGCTATAATGCATTTTCCACATATACTCAGGTGGAAAATCGAATTTAAATGATTTGCAAACCTATTTGGTCACATATTAATGTGCATTTTAACAAAATGCTAACTCACAGGGGCTAGCTTCAATTTGACGGAGTCATTAAAGTGGCTGTAAGAGAATAATTTGTAATAAAAAGGAATAAAAATACAAAGTAAAACACTTAAAACCTGGGCAACGGTGTGATCTGATGCTTGAACACTAATTAGTCACCACTGTTTCAGTTTCTAGATTAATTTTATAATTAAGTACCCTACATTGATAATTACATGAAGAAAATCAATGTTATGAAAAATGTTTCACTAATTTAAAATGATCTTATAGTAAAATATTAGTGGATGACAAAAATACCATCATAGTGCACTTTAATTACTAGCATTCAGTGTTAAGTGTTTAAGAAAGTAAATATGAATACGGCTGGACTGAATGAATTTTCGTCTACATTATGAGCATAAAGTGTTTCAGTGTTTCGACCCACAATGCCCAACAACCACTTGACCTTTTACACACAAAATGCTCTGAGCAGCCACTTGCTGCAAACTGTTCATGCAGGTGGAAAAAAAAAAAAAAAATCATCTTTGGTTATAAGCCAACATTTCAAACAGAGAAACTTGGGAGTGCTGCTGCACTTTTCCTCTTTATACTCCTGACTCCTGACTGAAACCTCTGATCTGACTCTGTTCAAAACCAAACTGAAGACCCACTTGTTCAAAAAAGCTTTCAGTGTGTAACTTTTATTATTTTGTATTTTAGTATGTAGCATCTTTATTTCAATTGCATTTTTATTTCACTTGTTCAAAAAAGCTTTCTGTGTGTAACTTTTATTACTTGTGTTATTTTAGTATGTAGCATTTTTTTTTATTTCCATTGCCTTCTTTTATCGCTGTGGTTTCTTATTCTATTTTCATTGATCTATTGTTCCCGTTTATTTTTCTTTTTATCCTGTTAAGCACCTTGGTCAATGCAAGGCATTGTGGAAGGTGCTATACAAATAAAGTTTATTATTATTATTATTATTATTATTTAATTACTGCAGGAGCATCGCTTTGCTCAGCGAAGGGGAAATTAATGAGAGGGATGAGAAACATGATTACACGCACATCTTTTCATAATGAACAGAAATGGCAACGCAACTTTTGAGCTAAAGGCCTAAAATAGAGAATACGACATGCATTGTCTAACAGCTGCTGCACAAACGTGAACAACGGTGAGTCCTGCTAACGTAAAATTATAATTGTGTTTCTGTGAATGAAATGTGAATTATGATGTTTTCTAATGATGAAAAGTAATTTTAATGCATTTCCAATTAACCAATCCAGGTGCATTTGACAAGATGTAAGACATCTGTTGTTTCTGTTTACAGTCTTCCTGAAAGAATACAATTAATACAAACTAGAGAAATTACATTTCAAGCAAAAATGCAGGGTGACTGCTTATTGCTAAAGAACCTGCTGAAAAACAGCTGAAATTAGCTAAAGCATGCTGAAATGTAACTAGAAAGCAAGAAAGAAGCAAAATGACCAGAAGGAATTGGACAAAGCACATTTTTGCTTAAATGGGCAGAAAAAAGTTGAAATCAGTGCAAAAAAACGTGGAATTAGCTGAATAGGCTAAAATTGGCATAAAACAGCTAAAAAATAACGGAATAAACTGAAATGAGCAGAAATAAGCTTAAAGGAGCACAGCAAGCTGAAATTAGCAGAAATAAGTTAATTAGACTGAAAGTAGCAGAAATTACCATGACAAATTTGAATTTGTTTGAGAAGAGCTGAAATTAACCAAAAAATGCTAACAAGCTAGCTGGAAAAGTAGAAAAAGCTTACATTTGCAGAAGAAAGTGGAACATGTTTGCCCAATTAGGCTAAAAGAGTCAGAAATGAGCACAAAATATGGACATTATCTGAAAAAAGTGGAAATTAGTAAAAAAAAAGAAAAGTAGCTAAAAAAAGCAGAAAGATGCCTAAATTACCAAAAGGAAGTGCAGAGAGAACACTTTTGCTGAATTAGGCTGAAAAACAGTTTAAATGAGAGCCTAAAAAAGTGGTATTAGCTGAAAAAGCTAACATTAGCATAAAACAGCATAGCTGAAAAAAAAAACAGAAAAAGCTGAAACTTGCAGAAATAAGCTGAAAAACAGCTGAAATTAGCTAAAATATGCTAATAAATAAGCTGAAATTTTCAGAAAGAAGTTAGAAGACATGTTGTAGTTAGCAGAAAGAACCTGAAAAGAGCAAAGGAGAAAAAAGAAAGTAACTTAATTGTTTAAATTTGCACAAGCAAGCTGAAAGAAGCTGAAGCTGAACAAAATGTGAAAGGAGCAGAAAAAGGTTGCAAACACATCTAAAGATCAAAAGATGTAAAATGAGCTCAATTCATTTTCTATGAGGAAAAAAATGTCAGAAAAGGCTAAATATTTCAAAAAGCTAAAGTTGCACCAACACCAAAAGTCAAATCAGGATTGTCCTGAAAGAGCTGAATGTTTTGATTTATGATTTGTTGAAATAGCTGAAAATTACGGGATGAGAATTGCACCAAAAATGTACAGAAGAAAAATGGATCGCAATAGTGTGAATGCTTCGTCAGCATTAAGAACTAAGTGTATCACAGGAAGAAACTGACCTACTAGGAAATGAGCCAAGAGCCTGTTAAAACGATCATCCTTGTGCACCTGACTGCATTAAACATGAATGAAAACTGAGTCTTTGCTGTGCATCTGAAGCTGTAAAGTTTAGGGATGTAAATGATTAGAGGGAGCAGAGCATCTTTTCACAGCAGACTTACTTGAGAGTGAACTGTTCAACGGTGGAGTTGGGCATCAGGTACAACAGGATCTTCAGAGTCTCTCCGGGCTTCAGGGGCTTCTCTGGCAGTCTGAGGAACATGTTCTTGTCCAGCTGTTTGTCCACCAGCAGCTGCTCCTGGCTGGCCTGGTACAGGCTGATACTCCCGATGCGCAGCAGAGGGTGCTGCGGCAGAGGCTCTCCCCGGGACGGGCCGCCCCCTCTTTGACCCTCGCTGCACTCCCCGTCCACATTAGGCTCGTGCAGCGTGTAGTAGAGCTCCGCCTGAAGGGTCTCGCTGGTCAGCCCATCCAGAAGCCCATCGCCGGAGCCTTTCCTCCGACCCAGAGGGGCGACGTTGGTGTTGAACCAAGACGGAGGCAGTTCCAGCTGGGCCAGGCACTGCGCCAGGTTGCCTCGTAGGCGGCAGGACGTCTTGATTTCACGAACGTCGCGGAAAGCGTGCAGGCGGATGCACGGCAGGTTGTCCTGAGCCTTGAAGTCGTCCCAGTCGCGTCCAGCAATGTAGAAGAACACCTGGACGGTGGGGTTGTTGGAGAAGACCCTCGCTTGGACAATAAAGGCCCGCACCTTCCAGCCAACCGTCAAATGGCCCGGAATATCCAGAGGGCTGGCTGGCTGGAGCAGCTCCTTGGACAAAGCCTGGTCCTGGGCAAAAGGCCCGAAGCTTATGTTGATGGCAGGGAGGTCTTTTGTCTGAAAAACCACAAAACTCTCCGAGCGCTGCAGCGGATGTCCGGCGGAGCTGCTGCTGCTCTTACTGCTGCCGCCAACTGTCTGTCCTGAGATCTGGGCCTCCCGCAAAAAGAAGGCCAGTTGTGCGTTGGACATTTTGAAGTTGGCAGGCAGATACAGGCTGGGGGGTGGAGGGCTGGCTGTCACCGCTGAGGAGCTGAAGAGGGTGCCTGAGCTGGTTGGAGAGATGTTACCTGCAAGAGCTGCAAAAAAAGAAGAGACGGGGAAGGTTAACCTCTGATAAATAACTTCCTTTGCTTGTTGTTTTTTTCACAAGTAAGGCTAGTGAGCATAAACACACAGAGCCAATACAATCAAAGAACATAATTCAATCAGGAAGTGACACAGATCTGTTTAATTCTGCCAGCTGTCTGAGGTCAGCACATGCTAACGTTGTAATTACGTTACCGCTGTTGCACCTCCGGAGCACGGTGCTGTTTATGTGGCGTGCTTTTATTGTTGTGGGACTAACATGTCACACAAGAGCGCTTTCAATTAATGTTTTAATTTCATTTAAATTCAAGACACAAGCCTTTAAAACCTTGAAAATGTGTAACCGTTGAGCCTCGTGATGAACATTAGAGCCATACATTAAAACTGTGAAAAATTAAAATTGTGTTTGAGAGGTCCCTGCTATTAAGGTGTGATTTGTCAATTTACATATGTGTGTGTGTTATCTCAGCCTTCAATTTACATAGGTAGGTGTGTGTGTCTTCTCGCAGACTTTAAAGCATTACTACCAAACTCTGCTCTTTGAAATGGTAAATGGAGCTTATTTATATAGCGCTTTCCAGCCCCCTGTGAGGAGCCCCAAAGCGCTTTACAATACCAACCATCCACCCATTCATACACACATTCATACACCGGTAGCGGCGACTGCCATGCAAGGCGCCTTCCAGTCCTACCGGGAGCAACTCGGGGTTAAGTGTCTTGCCCAGGGACACAACGACACATGGTGTGGGGAACTGGGATTCGAACCTCCAACCTTCCGATCGGGGGACGACTGCCATTACCACTACGCCACGGCCACTACGCTTTGAATTGAGAAAGCTCCCTGGAATGGAAGCGAAACGTCTTCTGTTACAAATAAAGTCCAGTTGTTTCTGTAATGAACGCCTTTTTTTGATAAATTAAAACATAACATTCAAATTTTAATGTTGAATTTTTGTTTATGTGACACTACCTGTTGAGAAACATAAAACTTTTAACACAAAAAGCAGCTAACTCATAAAGCACACACAGAGCAAACGTGACATACTTATCAGAATGACCCAGAGTTGAGCACAAACACAAAGTTTCCAGTCCCCATAGTCCAAATCGGAGATTAAAAGTTCCATATTCCAAGTGGTTTTATCATCGACGTCTCATCCTTTAAATGCAGTTTTCTTGTTAAAGACAAATGCACTTTTAATTCCTCAAAAGTAAAGGCTGTTGAACTCCACAGGAATGTTTCCTGTTCAGAACAACAGAATGAATGACTCCAGGAACAGACAGCTCCTCGCTCGGCCGTCCTCTTGCTGCCACACTGATGAGCTTCTTGAACTTGTGCTTCCTCCGACGCCTCGTCAGAAAGTGGTGGTGCGAGAGCGGCTCAGCCCCCACACGGCGACTCTTTCTGTCCCAGAATGTGCACGGCTGCAGGACGGACTCTGATAGACAGCCTGAGCCCTCCTCCCTCGGCTGGTGGGCTGTACGAGAACTGGAGACAAAGCCTCTGACGCCGCCCTGCACTGCCCCACCTAGACTCAAGTCTATAATCACTGCTTTAGCTCCGGGTGATAGTCAAGACACGCAGCCCTCAGAGGACTCAACTTACAAACACACCACACACGCATGCACACGCATGTAGAGAGGCAAGAGCAGCAACACTCTGCTCATTTCATCCCGTCTCTCTGAACATGCTCAGACAGACTCTTATTGCCACAGTGTGTATTAGTGTTATATGTGTGTGTGTGTGAGAGGAAAGGGGGTGGATTGGTTGAATATCTTGAAGCAAAGGGAGAAGGAGGGATTAGATAAAGGTTATTGATGAATTAGTTTAACTATGCTTCCCATCCTCTTCTCCTCCATCCCCCTCTTTGGCGTGCCTCACTGAGAATGAGGGGGGTTACCGGCACAGAGGGGGAGGGGGTATCTGCTTCCCTCACATGTGCCTGGAATTCCCATAATAAAAGAGAGGAATCCGCAGACGTGTGTGTGTGTGTGTGTGTGTGTTTATATTTACTACAGAGTGAGGACCATTTGTGCCATACTGTAGTTACTATCAAAGTGAGGTCTTTAATGTAAAGTGAGGACCGTGTCAAGGTCCTCACTTTATTTGCAGCTCTCCTGTGCTTTACTAGTTAGGTTTAGAGGTATGGTGTGAATTAAGTTTTGGTTCAGGTGAGGGTTAGCTATAGACCAGTAATGGTTAAGTTTAGAGAAAATGTCAGGGTTAGGCATAAATACAGTAACAAAAATGAACGGAAGTCAATACAATGTCCTCGGTTTGATGCAAATACACGGATGTGTGTGTGTGTGTATGTGTGTGTGTGTGTGTGTGTGTGTGTGTGAATGGCAAACAGTGGGAGGACCCTGAGATGGAGCGACTGCCGGAGACTCTTTACAAATGACCAGCCATGGAGGAGGCTGGATCAGCTAACGACGAGAGAGCCCACTTACACAGAGTCTGCTCTTTACTGAGCAAAAAGCTCTCGACCTCACAGCAGTGTGTGTGTGTGTTAGTGGGTCTGCACTTGTCTTTATCAAAAAACCCACAAACCTTCTGCAGCAGAGCTCCTCTCCCGCGTGAAGCTCCGGGCTCCACACGCAGAGCCGCTGCACAAACCGCCCAACGTTGCTGCATATTTTTACAAACCACACAGTTTAACAAAACTGCACGGCTCGAGCGCTAATCCTCGCCTCAGGACAGGATATCAGCCTCACTTATAAAGACGTACTTGGTCTGCCTGCCAACTCCAACAATGAAAAAAAAAAGGTGTATTTGCTTCCTCCATGTTAAAGGTCATCAGTGAAATTTGCTCAAGGGCAGGAATTTCTCAGGAGTATCCGCTGAGCATCCAAATTTTTATACAATTATGACCGGTGTGTTTCGTTTATTTCACCTTCTGCTGTCCTAAATAATTTGTTGTGCTCTTTTATTATTCAAAGGCGTTAAATAATTTAGACCTTTTCTTTTTCATTGTTATTTTGTGAACAAAATAACAAAAAAAATCTTCAAAAAGATTTCCAACTATCATTGTTTGTGTTTTAAAATACAGGTGGTCCCCGAATTACGACACAGTTATACGCCCGATCGTAACTCGAAAATCCACATAAGTTGGAAAATACGTCCAAACGGCACCTCATACGTATAGTACTTTATTTTACCAAGCACTTAGCCTATCCTAACACATTACCCTACATAATTATCAAAAAACACATACATTCGGAGCCATAATGAAGGGAAAAAGAGTTAATGGCCTACTGGTGAAGTCGTTCCTCCACGTGTTAGCATGTTAGCTCGGTGTCCCACCAACATAATAATAATAATGTCACATTTTTGTCATCTGTGTATGTTTCCATACAAGACGAAATTTGACTCTGCATTTAACCCAATCAACACCAGGTGGGGCAGTGGGCAGCTATAGAAAGGGCACCGGGGAGCAATTGGGATGAGATGTGCTGCTCAAACACACCACAAGTTATGCCGTGACTGGGGTTCGAACCTGGGTCCTTCGGGTCTTAAGTCATCCGAGGCCGCAAAGCCGTTCCTCCGCGTGTTAGCATGTTAGCTCGGTGTCCCACCAACATCCAAGGCCACGAAGCCGTTCCTCCGCCTGAAACGTCCGCAGAGTTCACTGAGCGTTTCCAACTCATGTATCCAAGCGCAGCAACCTCTGATCGGACACACGGTCCATCCAAAGCCGGCTGTCTGTCCAGCTTGCTCCAACAAGTTTTGTAGCATCCGAAGCTAAACGGAAACTGCCGGAAACTGCGTAAAGCGGCTTCAAAATAATAATAATAATAATAATAATAATAATAATAATAATACTTTATTTATAAAGCCATTTAAAACAACCCCAGCTGCAACAAAGTGCTATACACATAAAATCAAGAACATTTAAACACATAAAATAAGAATTTTCAATTTTTTATTTTTTTTATTTTTTTTTATGAAATACGTGATGTAACCCCAAAACGTCGTAAGTGGAGGCCGTCGTAAGTCGAGGACTACCTGTATAGCCTTTCACCTGCAGTACCTTATTAACTGTTGTTTTGTAGGGATTACTAAAACTTAATTGCACTTCAAGAAATTAAATGTTAGTGTTATTTATGCTAATTATGTCAAATAGTTCCACTAAACCTGGTTATTTAAATATAAAAAGTAACAATTGTAGAAAAAATGACAAAGTTTGCTCATACACAATGATTATGCTCAGACAGGAAGCACAATCTTTTTCAGTAGAGAGGAAGGTATGTTTTAATTAAAGTGGTAGAGTTGATTTAATTAGAATTACTTTAATAGCTTCTATTACTTATTTAATACAACACAATCTGTTTGTTTTGCTTCGTAAAGTCTAACTAAAAGTACTACGTTTAAGATTAACAATATTATCGCCATATGTCACTTAGTAGAGTGATAATTGAAATAAAAACAAACAAAAGTTTCAGTTACACATTATTCGTTTAGACAATCTGCCACAGGTCCAACACAAAGACGACAAAACGATGACACACACTCGCTCGTGTAAGGACAAATCAGTGTATTACATTGACCTAACAGGAATGTTGTTGGACATTAGGAGCAAACCAGAGAAAACCCAGAGGAAGCCACACATGACTGGGGCGATCATGTAAACGTAAAAAGACCCCAGCTGCAGTGGTGGCTGCTCAATAGGGGGCGCTAGGGCACCGCCCCACCACTCAAACCATTCACCATATTACATTTAAAACTTTTTTTTAATGAAATAATAAAATAAAAAAAATATTTTGAAATATATAAGATAAACATTTTATAGTATGCTGGTGAAGATTGTCATCCAGGACATGATAAAATAAAAAAAGGCGTTCAATACAGTTGTCCAGTTGTTTCTGTATTGAACACCTTTTTTTTTTAAATAATATTTTATAGTAAAATATGAGTTACTGTAAGTTGTTTCTTTCAAAAACACTGTCTCTGATGGGTGACGTATTTCTGCCCTGGGGGCGCAAGAATCGTAGACTCTCGGTAAAAGTTGTACATGTGTAGTAAACTCCTCTTCAATACAAGATATAGGAAGACTCTGGCCGCAACGCTCCAGCACCCTGATTACTGGCGCACTGTAAAGATGGTGCTTTCAGTTCCATATTCCCAGTACAGATTTTTTAATTTTTAATTTTAATTTTATTTTTTATTTTTTATTGTCCAAGAACAGATTGTGCAGTGACACAACCAGCTTTGTGTGAAAAAGGGGGCGACCGTGGCACAGTGGTAATGGCAGTCGACCCCCGATCGGAAGGTTGGAGGTTCGAATCCCGCGCCCGCCCACCATGTGTCGTTGTGTCCCTGGGCAAGACACTTAACCCCGAGTTGCTCCCGGTAGGTCTGGATGGCGCCTTGCAAGGCAGGCTACCACTACCGGTGTATGAATGTCTGAATGAATGGATAGATGGCTGGTATTGTAAAGCGCTTTGGGGCTCCTCACGGGGCTGGAAAGCGCTATATAAATAAGCTCCATTTACCATTACCATTTACCAAAAAACATTTAGCTGTCAGACAGCAGTGCATTTAAGAGGTGCAGCGTTAATTTTGATCAGGCAGATAGTTGGGAGACCCTTCGCTGCATTCGGCGCTAGCTTGCTTATGCCGGCCAAGACTGGAGGTGACGTGGAACATTCTAACAGCAGTCATCATTAATGTGCCTTATTGAAGTATTATGTACACGTAGCTGTTAGCTCATTTAAAAGAGGTGCAGCGTTAATTATGATCAGGCAGATAGTTAGGAGACCTGCTGCATTCAGCGCTGGGTTTGTTTATGCCGGCTGGGATCCTCTGTAGAAAGGAGAGAGGACTGGTCTGGAGGCGATGTGGAAAATTCTAAAGGCCGCCATCATTAAAGGAAAGAGTTTATAAAGCATGCAGACGTGTGCACGAGTGAGCAAACTTATGAGTCTGTGATGCATGCATGTGTGTGGAATGTCATCAACATATATATTTTGGTATTTGTCTATTTTGGCGTTATAGCCCCACCCCCAATGGAAATTCCACCAGCTGCAACTGCCCAGCTGAGACTCAAACCCTGAGAAGCAACAGAGCTGACCACTGCACTACTGCGCCGCCCTGAATAAGAGTGTGGGAAATAAATGTATCAATGAGTGGCGTTCCTTGAAGGATTTTGTTTCTCGTTTTATCTTAAATTTATAGATTTTGGATTTTATTTCGATTTTTATGGAGTCAATTTTTTGTTATTGTGTTTGAGCCTTAAGTTTCTGGTTTTTTTTTTTTACATTTTTCAAACTAGATATTTAAACAAAATGATCAGTGATCTGTTTGCACTCAAATTATACAGTATAATAGCTTCAAAACCAACTTTAGCTCTTCTTCTCATTTCAGTGCTCCCTTCTTCAGGGGTCGCCGCAGCGAAATAACACACAAAGACATGACAAAATTTGTCATGTCATTTCCGATACGCAAATCCCGGCCAGCTCCTTTTTACTCTGAAAACAAGCTGAATTCTAACACAAAGTTTACCACTTTAAGAACTTCAAAACAGTTTTTTAAAACACGGAGTGGTTTCTTCATAACTTCAAGTAGTATATTTTGCAAAAAAAAACGGCTTTCAATATTTTCTCAGAAATTGAAGGTTTTATTGCTTTTTATCAGTTTGAGCGTGCGCGACTTGTTCTTGCTTTTCCCGTGGCAGGTCACAATTTTTTTTACACCGAATGTCCTTCCTGACTCAACCACAGACCACGGAGCTACCACAGCCCGTGTGGAGCAGAGAGGTACTATCTAGTGCGCCCGGGGAAGCAGATGGTGGATGTTAAGGGCCTGGCTCAAGGGCCCAGAATGGAGCAAATGAGGGTGGAGGCAGGTGTGGGTGTTTCACTGTTTCTACCTGCATTTAGTTTAGTTTAGTTTAGATTCTTTATTCATTTCAAATTCAAAATTTAAAAGAACACACAAAAAAACTATTTACAATTGCACATAAATAAAAATTAAAACATTACATGAAATGAAAGGAAGCAGAAGAAGATAAAATCTTATTATGTATGCCCCTTTTTTAACAAAATTAATTCAAACAATCAATTCAAACAACAATATTCAAAACAAAAAATTACACAATAAATAACTCATCCACATATTTTACCATTCATAAAATTTGAAACAACCAATTTATACATATTTTTCCAGAAACCTAAATTTATTCATTTTTTTAAACAAAGTCATTGTTTTTGCAACTTTTATATCGTTTTCTAAACCATTCCATAGACCTATTCCATAAATTAAAGTAGACCTACTCTTTAAACTAGTACTATGTTTTGGCTTAACAAAAATATCAGTACCCTTAAGATTGTATGTGCTCTGTCGTTTTACAAAAAGCGTTTGGATATTTGAGGGTAATGTGAAGTTTTGCGCCTTGTACAATATTAAGAGAATATTGTAGTCAACTAGATCATAAAATTTCAGTGATTTACATTTTCTAAACAATACATTTGATGGATGGTAATAATGCTTTCTGGTGATGATCCTTATTGCTCTTTTCTGTAAAATAAAAATGGGCTTGGTTATAGTTTTGCACGCTGTACCCCAAACCTCAACGCAATAAATTAAATGTGGGATTATTATTGCATTGTACAGCAAATACATTGCTTTGTCATTTAATAAATCTTTAACTCTATACAACACTGCAATAGATCTTGATAGTTTAGTTTTTACAGAATTTATGTGATGTTTCCATGACAACTTATCATCAATAATTACACCCAAAAACTTCACTTCGCTTACCCTACATATTTCAGAGCCATCAATCTTAAAAGGAACATCAACAGTTATTTTTTTCTTACTAAAAATCATATAATTAGTTTTGTCTAGGTTCAAAGATAACTTATTTAATTTAAACCAAGTTTGTAATTTAACAAATTCAATATTTGCCAACTCAAACAATTCTTCCAAATCTTTGCCCGCACAAAAGAAAGTAGTGTCGTCAGCAAAATGAACACATTTAAGGACATCGGACACCTTCATTAAATCATTTACATATAAAATAAATAACTTATGTCCAAGTACAGAGCCTTGTGGTACTCCACATAAAACATTTCCTAAAGTAGATCTTACATCTTCTATTTGAACGAACTGCTTTCTATCTTTCAGATAGCTAAATATCCATTGCAATGCAGGACCTCTAACACCATATTGTTTTAATTTGTCAAGTAAAATGGAATGATCAATGGTGTCAAATGCTTTTTTTAGATCAACAAATATACTCATGCAATGTTGTTTTTGATCTACAGCCGTAGTAACTTGTTCCATAAACTCCATAAGAGTCATGGATGTTGAATTGTTTGATCTAAATCCATATTGGCTGTTACTTTACCCAAGAATTGGTCAAGTCTGTACACGAATAATTTTTCTAAAATCTTTGAAAATTGAGGCAACAAGGATATAGGTCTATAATTATTGAATATACATTTATCACCATTTTTGAATCGAGGAACTACTTTAGCTATCTTCATTCTGTTAGGAAACACTCCAGTTGAAAATGACAAATTGCATATACTGTATATGTAAAGGGATCGATAACATGACTCATTATTTCCTTCACCACCATCATATCCATTTCTTCACAGTCTTTGAATTTTTTGTCAGTACATTTTTTAACTACATTCATTATTTCATCCTTATCAGTTCCCATTCATTATTTCATCCTTATCAGTTCCCATTAGAACCATACTGTTCACACAATTCTCGATCAAGTCATTTACATTTTTCCCCACCCATTTAACAACTTAAGCTCAATAACTGAAATAAATAAGTAAATAAATAAACTGACTTATAGGCATTTTTATGTTTGCTTAAGAAGTGTTTGGTGCTGACCATCTTGAATTGGGTTGACACCAAAAGCTAATCAATTGTAAATTAAATTATTACATTTTGAGATTATTACCAAAAATGTGTTGCTTCTGAACGCTACACAAACAAATCTGGAATTATTGCACAGCAAACAGGTAAACTACAGCAGAAAGAGAAACAAATAAAAAGTGATTAAAACATCCTCATCAGATCCTTCCTGCATACTCGTCCTTGTTCATCCACTGGAGGAAGACTCTGCCGGACTGTGCCAAAAAGCAGAGTGTTTGCAGCCTTGGGCAAACTGCTGAGGACTGCGAACCAACACCGACACTGATACTCTTGTGAAGCCTGAAGGTCACCTAACTTCTTCCCCCGAGCCTCCTAACCTTTTCTCATCGCAGTGACAATACATGCATTGAGTATAATAAAGCAAAACAAATCCTAACCTCCTTCGCTCTCAACCCCGGGGCTTTATGGCTCCATTTGAGGAGGTGATTACAGCCCATGGTGCATCAGGGTGTGCTTGTCTCATTTCACACTAACAACATCACCGGACCGGTGGGCTTGAAAAGGAGCATGGGCACAGATGGGCCTCCATTGTGAAACCCTATCGCCTTCTTCTTCCAGTTGATGTCCTATTAGACCTGAGGCCAAATTGAATTGAATTCACTTCCTGTTGTGCTCCCATTATGGGAAACATCTGCTCTGGCTGTGTGCACTTGTGACCAGGGAATAAGTGGGTTCCTCCAGTCAATGGGCACTTTCTTTTTATCGGATCATTGTGCCTCGTGTCAATAAATTAAAAAGGAGAATCACTTTTTAGCTGATGTGACAATATATTACTGCTGCCAACAGGATTATACAAGACGAATAGGAAGAGGCTGATTATAACAGCAGTAGAGCTGATGGACAATTATCATATCAACTTTTATTTCTAAAACAAAACCATAGTTAAATAAAGTGCAGTGCAATCTCCAAAAGTAATACTTGAATAAATCAGTTGAATATTGCACTATAATCCTCTGGATATTATCAATAAACAAATCAATGTTTTGATTATTTGTTTAGTTTGTTTGAGCAGAATTTGGAAGACATCTGTAATGTTTTTGGATGACTTTATATTGGCACACAAACACTAACCTATATTTTAGCACATAATATTGCACTTTATCACTGCATTTTAAGTACATAAAGTTGTAGATATGTATACTGCAGTGATAAAGTACAATATTATATCCTAAAACAAGTTTACAATTGCTTATTTTGCTTACAAGGCAGTAAATTAGTCTGTAATGTTTAACAATTCTAGATGAAATATATAGGTGAACAGATTTGACAAGAAACTGGTCAGTTTTGTCTCTCTCTCTCACCGTAAATGCATAATAAGCAGTTATTAATGATGGTCTAGTGGCAGGGCTTTTGACTACGGATCCGAAGGTCGCGGGTTCGCGCCCCGGCCACTACCCAGCTTGGGGTGTCTATGAGTGCACACCTATTTCTCCAGCTCCCCGGGCGCTTTCGGGCTGCTCACTGCACCACCTGGTAGGTGGTTGGGTTAAATGCAGAGACGAATTTCGTCTGTGTATGGGAACATACGCAGATGACAGGAGTAGACATTATTATTATTATATTATTATTATAAAGTGTTTATAAAGGAATTAACAACATATCTATAAACTATTTATTAGACATCTATAAGGGGAACATTATTCTAAAGTGGTATAAAAAATAATAATTGTAGAACTGTTTAATTCATAATAAGTACATCAAAAGTGCTTATTATTAATTAAGTGATTTGTTTAAATTAGTAAAAAACAAAAGGTGTTTTATTTCCCTCATTAAAAAAAACAGGTCAGAACA
>JBBPBX010007660.1:25841-40841 GCA_038048925.1 Garcialebias charrua | reverse complement strand
CTATGTTTTAGCTTTTAGCCAGTATTTTGCTACATGTAGCTACTAGCTTGAAACTTTCAGATCATTTTGCTAGTTGAGCTTTTAGCTCACATTTTCCGTTTTAAATAACCTTTTAATGCTGTTAGGTAGTCTTTTGTTAGATTTTGGTTTATGCTACTTTCAGCTTTGAGTTAGCATTTGGCTTATTTTTGCCTTTAGCTGTTGCTCTGCTCCTTTGAAGGACATGACCCACCATGTTTTCAAATTGCATCGCCATTAATATTTAGCAGTTAATTAAATAATGAAACAGGAGCGTTTATTTATATTGTAGAGAAATAACGCTAAATGTGTTATTTCATGTTTTTTTAGCAGTTTTTAGCAGCAGCTCCGGGAAGATCTGCCCCTCTCCATATATGGGCATTGACGTCACTGAGTTTCTGCCTTGAATGCATGCAGAGTTATAACAAGCATGCATCAACGTAGCTTCATTATTGCAGCAGTGTTATATCTTATTAAAAAGTTCTAAAAAATAAATAAAAACAGAGCGCTGGTCCAGCTGTACCCACAACTGCACCAGGAAATATTTAGAGGTCGCGCATCCACGTAGGACACTATTTAATTCGCTCGCTCGCGACAAATTCATTAATTTCCTCATGAAGTCGGCTCGGCTTTTAACCCCTTTCATAAGTCAAACCCGCGCTATTCCCGCACAGACCAATGCTACTGGTCCTGCCATTTAATCCTCCTCGGGTCATTCATAAGACAACAGGTGAATGCAGGTAGGTCCCGCTCAAATAAACTTGTTCAGAAATGAAGCCGGAGCGCTGCTCCAAACGTGGCGTGGAGCTGAGCTGTACAAGTTGTTGTGTCATTTTTAATATTTCCTCAGTAATAATTGAACAGCTGGCTACAGTGATCGCGCACGCAGAAACACCACCACCTTCAATGCTCAGAGAGAGGAAGAAAAAAAAGCAAAAGTAACTTTTACAAGTAGTCGGTCGTGTCATTTTTAATATTTCCTCAGTAATAATGCACAGCTGGCTGCAGTGATCAGCGCACGCAGACAGCACCAACACCACCAATGCTCAGTGAGAGAGAGGGGAAAAAAAAGCGAAACATTTTTAATATTCCCTGGTTAATAAATCTGCGTGTTGATTAATCCTGTGGTCGCACACTGATGTCTATCATATTCTGAGCGCGGATCCGCGGCTCTCACTCTCATAAACCTCCATCGCGAACTCACTCCTGCCTTCTGAGAGGAGCCTGTATTGACGTCACTCCGGACTTTGGCAATCTTCGGCGGAGTTTCCGGAGGTTTCCGGGAATCCGTTTTTTTTTTGTTTTTTTTTTTATACTCGCCTGGCCCAAATGCAAAAATGAAAATAGACATCATATTCTACTACAGTAATTGTCCAATATGGTGAATTGTTACTGTCACAGTGGGTGTTGTCCTTTAACCTTTACACTATTGTTATGTTTCCTTCAGCTTTCATAAATCTTCAGCCAATGCTGCAGTCTTTCAGTATTCACTCTACGTTCTCAGAGATATTTCTTTAGTTTGAGTTCAAACCTTTTATTTTATTTGCCAAATGCTGTTTTCATTATTATTTATTTGTTTGTATTTAGCTGTGAGTGAAACCTCAAACGCTCACAAATCAAGCTGCAAGGCAATTTAAGCACTTGAGATGCTCATTAGGAGGTTTTGTTTACATCTGTCCATACAATGTTTATATTCATCTCATCAAAACCTGCAAAATCTTTACCAACAAGCTGCTATTAGATTTCAAAACAAGTCCCTACTTAATCCACTCACTTTTCATCTGCACATAAACGGAATTTGAATTTTAAACTTCAGTCCAGCTAATCAGCCTTTGATCTTTGGGAAGTATTAGCATTATGTCAAATCTCAGCAGTTTAAAGTTTATCAGCCATCCTACAGACAACTTTACATATTTTACATCTTGTTACATGAATCTTCCTCCAGGCAGAAATCTAACACTTTCCCATCATTGAGTAAATTTACTAAAAATGATGATATTTGTACACATTAAACAGTGAATATCAATCCAGCAACACAAAATTATAAAATGCCTCATAATGGACAAATAGTGGACAGCATTGTCTTAGTAAAAGACATCCATGATGGAGTCTCCAGAAAGTCTTTTGACTATAGTGTTGGTTTTCAGCAGTGGTGGGCAACGCTAATCCAAAAATTAGTTCCGCTATTTCTAAAGCACTAATTAATTTATTTAGGTCCGCAATTTCAAAAGCACTAATGTCTTATGAAAATTAGGGGAAGCTAATTCTAATCCGCTAATTAAATTCAACAATTGGTAGCAGCAAGTTATGCAATATTTGCACTACACTGCCAACTAGCGGTGCATGAACTGTTATACAGTAAGTTGTTTGAGTTTCAGAGTATTTAGTTTGGTTCTCTTCAACAGGTTTGACAAGGACAAAATGTACCCATTCCAAAGTCTGTTAGCTAAACTGCTGACATATTTGGCTGTTTTTTTTTCTTCTTTTGTTACTTTTAGTACCACTAGATCGCATGTGTCAAACTCAAGGCCCGTGGGCCAAATCCGGCCTACCATAACCGTTTCTGTGGCTCTCTACACCCTAGAACTTCAAGATAACAGTTGTAAGCATGTTGCTCTCAGGTGGTGGGTCCCCATCCCTACACTCCCTGGTCTCTCTGTTAATTGTCTTGCTTATCTCCTCCATTTTGTTGTCCAGGTGTTTGTGATTGTCATGCTGTGTGTTCATGTACCTGTATATAAAGTCAGGGATTTTTTAATTGATAAAGCTCTGTATATGTTGTATAACACAATCATTGTTCCACATTTAATCTATTGTATTGAGGTTTGGGGAAAAGCGTGCAAAACAATTACAAAGCCTGTTTTTATTTTACAAAAGAGAGCTGTAAGAGTAATCACCAGAAAACATTTCAGTCACCCATCAAACACCTTGTTTCTTCAGCTAAATTTATTGAAATTCCAGGAATTGGTAGAATATAGTATTTTATCAGTTATGTATAGGGCTCATAATAACACATTACCTTTAAATATCCAAAGAAATTTTATAAAAAGACAAAGTTATTACAATCTCAAAGGGACAGATATTCATCAAACCACAATTCAGAACCAGCTTAAAGGGACGGTCTACCTCAATTCAGGGAGTTGGATTGTGGAATGTTCTGGAGAGTGATGTTAAAAATGCAAAATCAATGTATACATTTAAGAAAAAGGTCAAAAAGGACTTGCTCAAAAACTATATATGATGTAGCTTAGTGTGTTTGTGTACTTATGTTGTACTTATGATGTAGCTTAGTGTGTTTGTGTATTACAGTTAGAAAAATTTAGTAGAGTTATTCATTTTGTGATGTAGTTTGTGTATTAGAAAAATTAAGTAGAGTTATTCATTTTGTGATGTAGTTTGAAGGTTATCATTGGTTGAACAAACTGTGAAATAAGGGGCAGATATAATAATAAGATATCATCTTCTTTCTGCTCCTTTCATTTTATCCTACTTGTATTCTTGTATCTGATGAAACTGTTTTGTATTGTTCTTTTAAAATGAATGAATAAACATCAAATCAAATCAAAAATAAGTCTGTATCTCTGTGTTTATCGTTGTCCTGGCATTGTCTCCTGTTGCCTCTGTCTCCTGAGTTCCTTGTGATTTCCTGAGTATGTAAGTTTGCTGCCCTGTCAGCTATTTTATGTTCTTAATTTCTGTGGCCGTCGCGGACGCCATTTTGAACAGTGCTAATGGTGAACTACTTTTTTAAATCCAGCAGATTTGACCATTTCGTGAAACTCTCAAGCTCAGAAAAACTTGTGCTATAACGTCAGCTATGAAATATATTTTTTCTCAGCAAAGAAATAATTGTTTTACCGTGTTTTGTTGTAAAATCCTGGCTTCTGTGGCCGTCGCGGACGCCATTTTGAAGAGTGCTAATGTGGCGAACTTCTTTTTTTTAAATCCAGACGCGTCGCGTAGGCCACTGAGAAACATCCACAAGTTCACCCTCCATGTTAAAAAGTCTTCGTCTGACTCTTCGAAAACAAGCAATAAGGCTGCAGAGTAACACACTGGCTGCTAACTGCTAGAGAGAGAGCACACACCAAGAGACTGAGGGGGATGCTTTTTTGTCACGGACCACATCCGGCGCTGACAGGATATAGTCTGTTAGCAGTCGTCCGAGCTCGTAAATAAGTTTTTTCGATTTTACTGATAGATAATTAGTTATTAGCGGTACTGCATTTTAAATAAAAATAGCGCAAATCCAATATGAATTATAAAAGTTAGTTAATCCGCTGTAACGCTGACAAATAATTTAGGTACGCTATAAGCGGATTAGCGCATTAGCGCTCCCTAGCGGTCTGAGCCCACCACTGGTTTTCAGCTTCCTTGTGAGAGTCTCAGAGGCCCACAGTCCTGTCGCTTGAGTTTTGCACATGTTAAGAATTTGTGTAACAAATTTTCTCTTAATATTCTTACAAGGTTGTTGTGGCATCTCTGATTATTCTCTAAAGAGCTGTATTTTGACACCTGCAGGGGAGCTCTCTATCAGAAACATCTGAGGCACGTGTACAGGTCTAAAAACCACACTGATGATAGATAACAGTCCAAAACTTGTCCAAATCTGGGCGGCATGGTGGCTCAATTGGTAGAGCTGCCATTTCTCCACAAGAAGGTTGCCGGATTGAATCCCAGCCAGGGGGGCCTTTCTCTGTGGAGTTTGCATATTCTCTTTGTGCATGTGTGGGTACACCATCTCAGTCCCCTCGGCTGATTGGTAACTCTAAATTGTCCCAAGGCATGAGCGAGAGAGTGAATGGTTGTTTGTGTCGTTTGTCTCTATGTGTCCCTGTGAGGGATTGGAGACCTGTCCAGGGTGTCCCCCACCTCAGTGACAGCACCAGTGACTCCCAGGTTCAGGTTAGGTTTATTTGTCCTATGCAAAATCAACACTAAAAATCAACAAATGGTATATTTTTATTATATCACAAAATCAACAACTAAATGGAACTAACAAAGAGGAAATAATGAATGTAGTAAAATATCTTACAGACAAGAGATCAAAAGACTGGGTGGACATGGATATGATGTTTGTGAAGGACATAATGAGCCATGTTATTGAGCCGTTCACATACATATGTAACTTATCATTTTCAACAGGAATATTTCCAGATAATATGAAAGTAGCTAAGGTCGTTCCTCTTTTTAAAAATGGTGATAAATGTGTATTCAACAATTATAGACCTATATCCTTGTTACCACAGTTTTCAAAAATTCTTGAAAAACTATTTGTAAACAGACTAGACCAATTTATAGATAAACAAAATATTCTAAGCAACAGTCAGTATGGGTTTAGATCAAAAAACTCTACATCAATGGCTCTCATGGAATTAATGGAACAAATAACTACTGCTGTCGATCAAAAACAATATTGTATCAGTATTTTTGTTGATTTAAAAAAAGCATTCGATACTATTGATCACACCATTCTCCTTGAAAAACTGAACAAATATGGTATTAGAGGACCAGCATTACAGTGGGTATCTAGCTACTTAAAAGATAGGAAACAATTTGTACAAATAAATGATGTAAGATCTGACCTCTGTAATATCACATGTGGAGTTCCCCAAGGCTCTGTACTTGGACCAAAGCTTTTTATTTTATATGTGAATGACTTGGTAAATGTGTCAGGACTCCTTAAATGTGTACTTTTTGCTGATGATACCACTTTTTTCTGTTTAGGTGAAGATATAGAACAAATGTTGGAATTGATAAAGACAGAATTTGTCAAGATACAAACTTGGTTTAAAATAAATAAATTATCATTAAATCTAGAAAAAACTAATTACATGATATTCGGTAATAAAAAGAAAACTGTTGATGTTCCACTCAAAATTGAGGATGTTGAGATTTGTAGAGTGAGTGAGGTGAAGTTTTTGGGTGTTATCATTGATGACAAACTGACATGGAAACAACACATAAATTCTGTAAGAATAAAAATAGCTAAATCGATAGCAGTACTGTACAAAGTCAGAGACCTATTGAATGATAAAGCTCTGTATTTGTTGTATAACACAATCATTGTTCCACACTTAATCTATTGTATTGATGTTTGGGGGAATGCGTGTAAAACAATCACAAAGCCTATTTTTGTATTACAGAAAAGAGCTGTAAGAATTATCACTAGAAAACATTACCGTCATCCATCAAGTACATTATTTTATCAACTAAAGTTATTGAAGTTCCATGATTTGGTAGACTATAATATTTTATCAGTTATGTATAGGGCTCAAAATAATGCATTACCTTTAAATATCCAAATGCACTTTGTTAAAAGACAAAGTTGTTATAATCTTAAGGGGACAGAGTTGTTTGTAAAACCACAATTCAGAACTAGTTTGAAGGGACGTTCTACCTCAATCCAGGGAATTAGATTATGGAATGGCTTGGAGAATGTAGTTAAAAATGCCAAGTCAATGTTTACATTTAAAAAATGATCAAAACAAATGTGTTAAAAAATATATGAAATAGCGTAATGTGTATTGTATTAGTTAGAAAATTAGAAAGAGTTAGTCATTTTGTACTGTTGGTTGAAGATTATTATTGTTTAATCTGATTGTTGGAAAAAGTTGGTTGAAGATTATTATTGTTTACATGGTTGATTATTGTTGTTTAATCTGATTGTTGGAAGTAAGGGGCAGATATAATAAGATTTATTCTTCTTTCTGCTACCTTTCATTTTTTTATATTTTGTACACTATCATTTATGAGATTGTCTTGTATTGTTTCTTTTGTAAAAAATGAACAAATTTAATAAACATAAACATAAACACAAGGTCAACAATGCAATGAAATGCATAGGATGAGAAGAACCATCTAGACAGCCCAAAAAAAAAAAAAAAGAAATACCAAAGCATGCAGCAAAAAAAAACAAAAAACATACGGTACTAAAAAAATACTACTATAATACTAAAAAACAAGGTGCCAAAGTTGAAAAAAAAACAATATACATCTACAGTGTGAGCTGGTTAGCAGTGAGGTTCTTTTAACATCATGGATTGTTCTGTTAGCGGTGTGGTCTTGTTAGCAGCATTAGCAGGTGTTTTTAGCAGGTCCGGTCAGCAACTTGATGATAACAACAACCGCAGCAGTTACCCTCATAGACCGCAGTCCAGACTCCCTTGACCCAAAACGGAAGGAGTGGGTAAAGATAATGGATGGTTGGATGGATGGTCCAAATCTGCCTATGTTAATATTATGTCCTCCAGCAGATCAAATTATAGATGCAGATTCATTATTAAAAAACAACGAGCCAACAAAATAATGTGCGTGACCAATAATACAGTTTGTCAAGCGGTGCACATGAAAACAGTGATTTTCAAAACCTGTCTGCTCAGATGTGGTCACATGGTTTCTTGGTCACATTTTAACGAGATTACAGCAGAAGTTTTTTTCATTTTTTCAAAGTCACCAACGAACCTCCAAACATTCGCAGCTCAGTGAGATACTATCCAGTAATACACTTAGTTTATAGATTGGATTAGATATTGCACAACATGATTTCAACTCATGGGTCACATAATCATGCCCTTTCACATGGCCAACATAAATAAGACAGAAACTGGACTCTATTATGAATCCATTGATGATTAAAAAAATCAGCATGTAACAAAAAACAAAATGAAGTGAAAGGATAATGAAGTAAAGCTTAGTTTATACTTTAAAAATATATAAGCCAGCAGATCTGTCATTATGTAGCTTCAGACATCTTTGTCTTATGGCGGGTTCATAGTCGAGGAGAAGACGTGAGGGATAAATTACATTTCACTCCCACTGTAGCACATGCCATGCAAGTACGGTATATACACACCAGCAGTGAAAGATAGAGGTTGTTGTTTTTCTCTTGAAAATGTATTCTCAGACGTGGGAAGAATTTTGGACCATGTTCAGTGAAATGACACGCAGAAGAGACACTGTTCTGCATAAACAAACACACCCACCAAGTTCTGACCAATCACACAATGTGCAAGACACAGTTCTAACTGGGGGCGATGCACAAGACAGTGTCAGCGAGGGGTAACAGGTGGAAGGTACGCAATTTTTGTCACGCACTTGCATAAGCAAGAATTAAGATTAGATGTATAAACTAGCCTTAAGACTCCTGATGCATGCTCAATAATCCAGTTAGAAAGAAAATCTAAACAAAGTTAAGTCAGGTCCTCTGGATGGATCCGTCCAGAGGACCTGACTTAACTTTTTTAGATAGCCTCAAGACCGTTAGTGAGCCAGGCTTCCTCTGCTGGATGTGATATCCGAGTCGGGTTTCAAAGATAATTAGAAGTTCACTCAGTTTTCAATCAATCACATCCTGTGGACAGGAAGTATCTTATACAGGGATGTGATCTAGTGAATCTACGGGGTCTCACTTAGAGAAGTTCTTTTTTTTCCTGTTTAAATCCTAAGTAAGAGGTTTCCAAATGAAATTGGTGGTGCAGCTTTAATGAGGCTTAATTTGCAGATTAAAAGTGAAAACCACATAGCCAGTGCAACCCCATTAGAGAAAAAGGAAACATTTCATCATTGATCCTTGTAGATGTGTTCAGTAAAACCATCCATAATTCATGGCATGAGTTGCCCTCATAGTTCAGGAGCCTGTTTGGATAAAACAACTACACATTAAACTTATTTAATGTTGTGGTTTACTGATTAAAGGCATGCTAAGTTTCATTTACTTAATTCATCCTGACTGCTGCGCAGACTATGGCTCTTTGACATCAAATACTTACCAACCAATTATAAGAAAGCTGAGCTTTAAAATAAAACACTGGCGGGTAAAAGTTGACGCATTTTTATGTTTCAAGTATTTGAAGAGAATCAAGACACCATCGCCCACATTGATTTCTTTCTTTCAGCTTCAAACTTCCAGCTTTGTTTGATCACAAGTTTTATTGTATGTTGTGTATAGATGAAGCCAACGGGGACGAAACGGAAAAATAACAGGAGATAGCCTCCAGATAAATATGGTAAGGCAATGCAGATTTGCTTCTTAAAGAGGGCTTCTGATGATATGAACGTCACAAAGCAAGTGGAGGGACAATTAAAAACAAATAAAAACTTGTGAATTATCCATCCATCCCTTATCTTTCTCTTGTTCTGAAGTCCGGTCTCAGAGGCAGCAACTTGAACAGAGGTTCAGACATCTCTTTCCACAGCCACCTCTTCCAGTTCTTCTGGGAGGACTCCAAGGTGTTCCCAGACCAACTGAGATACATACTGGTAGTCTCTCCAGCGTGTCCTGGGTCTTCCCCGGGGTCTCCTCCCAGTCGGACGTGCCTGAAGCACCTCCTTAGGGAGGCGCCCAGGGAGCATCCTTACCAGATGACCGAACCACCTCAACTGGCTCCTCTTGATGTGGAGGAGCAGCAGTTCTTCTCCGAGTCTCTCCTGATAACTGAACTTCTCCCTTGTCTCTAAGGGAGAGTCCAGCTACTCTGCAGAGGAAACTCATTTCAACCGCCTGTATCTACAATATCATTCTTTCGTCACTACCCAGAGTTCATGGCCACAGGGGAGGGTAGGAACGTAGACGACCAGTAAACAGAGAGCTTTGCCTCACAGCTCAGAGCTCTTCACCACAACGTACCGGTAGAGTCCACAGTACTGCAAAGGCTGCACCAATCTGTCAATTTCACGATCCATTCTTCACTCATTGTGAATGAAACCCCGAGATACTTGAACTCCTCCACTTGAGGCAGAACCTCACCCTCGGCCTGAAGAGAGCAACCCACCCTTTTCCTACAGAGGACCACGGCATCAGGGACACAGAATACAACTGTCCCTGACAGCAGAGCTCCAAGGATCATTCAGACGCACAAACTCCTCCACCACAATAAGGTGGTGATTCAAGGAGGAGTTAGACTTCTTAACTGTCTTACCTTATTTTATCATCGTTTAAACTTTACAGTGAAACACCACACAACCTTTTCTGCAAGTGCACCATTTTCCATGCACATTGTTCATACCTCAAGGACACATCAGGCTTTGATATAATAATACTTGTTGAACCGCTGGGAATGTTAAAGGTTGACTGAAAAGGCAAAATGGCATTCGGAGCTGGGAAGGTATTATAAGCCTGGGCATTTGTATTTTATTTCTTTGTGGGAAACTTTCCCTGCAGTGAACAGCCAGCTGCAGCTGGAAATGACCCATGATTGCAATGAAACTAAATTACAACGATAAATTCAGAGTACCTGGCACCTAAACAATATCCCGATACTTTATTCTTTTAAGTTATTACAGCCGTTCCTTAACTTTACTGCTCTAACTGATAAAATAGTGGCAGAGGCTTGTAAACCAGAATATCGCTGGTTTAAGTTTATAAAATGTTTTGGTTTTTTTAGACATTTGTCATCATTGGGGAGACTATATTTTAGTTTTGACCTGTTGTTGAAAGGCACACAGTCTAATAAACAAAAACAACAAAAAAATCTTGGTGTGACACTATCAATGGTAAATTACCAATGGGATTTGCCTGGTTAAATAAAGATTAATAATAATAATAAATTATTTGTAGGTTTAGTTAATGGCTCTATATCTAAATTTTAGCCTACAGTATATTAAAAAAGTGGCATTCCATCTATAAAAAGTACGTTCTTAACATGTGTCACCTATCACTTGTCAATCACTTCACATCATTAAGCTCCATGTGCCAGGTTTAAAACTGTGGGGTGGAGTTTTTGAGGAATTTACATAAAAATTAGTTTATTCTTTATCATGGCCAAGCATACTAAATTCACTCTGCAATGCTTTAAGTGGTGGGTGTAGCAGTGCAGAAATATTGATTTGCAACAATATATATTTTTTAACATTATTATATGCAGCATATTTTTTAAATCTGATAACTCAAAGTACACCAGTCTTGGTGCAGGAAACACGTGCATTATCATAAAACAGTTTCCAGATATGGCTGCATAGCTGAGTCCCTCTTTTGGCTGCTTCTACAGCTAATAAACCACCAATCAGGCCGTTATGTCCAGGGAAAACGTGAGGTTTCATGAAATAAGCTGATATTGTGGAACCATAGAAGGCATGGAGTGCAAGTCAGCTGAGTTGACGTGAAGAGCCGAACAGAAAATGTTCAGTTCTACAGTCGGTTTGTCACACAGATTGTCCGACTTCAATACATCACAGCCTCAAACCGTGAGACCAGTTTCATATCTCGACCAGTACGATGCTCTCAAGTCACTCAGAAAGGTGACAGCAGCCGGCTGATTTCAACCCCTCACACACCGCCTTGGCTCATAAATGACACTGAAACAACCAGACGGTGTTCAGACCCGGCTTGAAGTGTTTTATGAGAAGTGCAGTTGAACCCTCCTGTACCCACAGCAGGACATTTTAAAGTGTGAACACAAAGTCTAATGGAAGAACTCTACAAAATCTGAGTGTAATGATAACAGTGCAATAATAAAGAAGTCCTGCTATTAAATGAAAAATGTATACTTTTGATCAATGACTGTAAATTACTTCTATAGCATTATTAAAAAGTTGAATAAATAGGTGCATAATGTTAGCACAAACAACACTTTGTGTGTATAAAATTGTATGATTGGTGAACCAATGAGAAGAGTCCAAAAGAGCTTGTGAACATGTGATAAAACTATTTATTGAGAGAGAGCAAGACAACGAGATGGATGGATGGACGGACGGACGGACGGACGGGCACTTTATTTATCCCGGGGGAAATTTGAGACATCCAGTAGCATTTTCTAATGATACAGAAAAATACATGTGAAATAATCAAAAGAAGCAGAACACAAATCTGAAGAAGGCAAATACACACAAGGTACTTTGTATTACCACCAACTGTCACAGCTGGAGAGATGCCAGCTGTAGATCACGTGACTACGCGACCTTCTGTAACAATCGAACAGGAAGATAAAAGTTTTTCATGCTAAATTTCCAGAAATACACAGGTGGCAATCAATCTGCAATGCAAAGTCCTGTCTAAATGCTGTTCTCCCTCTTTGTATCACCGCGGCGCCTCTCCACTGCTTTCTGAATACATTTTGTAAACAAAGACGCTTTTAAAATTCAAATTCGGCCAGGATGGGATTCAACAACAACATTACCATGTAGCAGAAAGCAGGGCCCTCCGAGTGGAAAGTGGAGAACACAAAGGCTCGGAGCGAGGTGGTGCCCTTCAGCTATAATCACTAAAACACCAGAAGACGCAGAGATCTTCGGTGTGTGCTGCGAAGCCTCGGCTTCTCGTGGCTTCCAACGACGCTCGGCTTTCTGCTTCTCTGCTGCCAAACCGAGACAGCCACTGCATGCATTAGTAGTTTATTGATGGAGGAATGCAGATGCCTTGTGGCAGAATGATCTGCGCCTCAGTACGATCTGAGGCTGACGCAATCTATAGGGCTCCAGACAACAGGGTCCCCCCCCATGGGGAATACTTTGTGTGTGGTAAACTGAACCTCGTAACATTATACAGCTTTTAGACAAAAGGAGTTTCTTTACAAAAACAATTCTGCTACTTGTAACAAAAGCAAACATCATTTTTTGTCTTTTTATTACCAATGCCAACATGTATGCCAAAAATCATCACCAGGATATGTTTTAATTAGATTTATCTTTTTAGATTAAACTTTCTATCGCTCTGCAACATTTAACTCTCATGCCGAATCTCATTACTTTCATAAACGCATCAACTTAATTTCCCCGCGGCGATCGATGAAGCTTCATTTTATTTTTTTATGAAACACTATAGACACTTTAATTTAAAAAGATGACACTTCTTTTAATGAATAGGCTACACTTGAGAAATAAGCCACGTGTCTGGGAAAGGGAAAACCAAGGAGAGGTCCGGTATGATTTGAGTGAAAGTAAATATTAAATAACAGCCATGATGATGGGGGCACAACTTGCATTACTCTCAATTTACCTCAATTTTATTACACCGTTTTGACCAATCTATCAATGGCTTTGCCCCGAGGACTGAGACGGCAACACTGACGCATGCAGTTTACCGAGACAGGATGCTCTCACACTGTTTGACAAATAATCCTGACTATATTTGGAAAATAAAATCTACAGCTAATTGACACCATGGCAGACTGCCTGACAATCACTGTAATCACTGTAGGTCTAATTAAAGCACGATGGTGACTTGTAGACTATAGATTGACAGTCTTTCATTGTATTCCACCAGATTCAGCCGCACAGCTCTAATTGCTGCCCTTCAGGGATGATAAAACTCCCAGAGGAATGTTTTTTTGGTTGTTGTTCAGGAAACCATAATGAACAAAGATATTTTTTATTGTGTGTTTCATTTTTACCGTGATAGCCATTAACTTGTCAAAACAAGCTAAAAAAACAACAACTACTGGTGTACAGGAATGTATAAGATGCAAAGTGAAATAGAAAAATCCTTTTTAACCCCTTAGGTTAGAAGAAGTATTGATTATTTGACCATTTTTCCTCTCATCAGCAGCTGAGAAGACATCTGTGATTGAAAAATCGAAGGGATGAAATGAAGCAGAGCAAAGACAAGAACATGCTCGTTAAGTGGCTGCTGGTAATAAACCTACAACAAAAACAACTACAAAAAATATTCAGTTTATAATTCTTTCAATTTGAGTTTGCATTTTTTTTTAGTAACATTTAAATATACGTGTTACAGCAATTTTTGCTGCAAGTTTGCAAACAGTATTCGCAGGCAGCCTCCAGAATATCTAAAAAAAATGTTGCGGGAGTTCTCACGTTCCTAAATTAGATTGCAATCTTGTTGCTTCAGTTTTGAAAAGGTTCATATAATCTTTGCAACAGATTATTCCTCAAACTGATTTGTATTTGTATCGATCTGTACGGAGCACTCCTCGGACATAAATCAACTGGTACAAATGTCCAGGAGTTAAAAAATAAAAAAAACAGACTGATGATAAAATTGATGATGGAACAGTGGTATATTGTTATATATGTTATTGTTTAGATATTGTTTGCAACTTGTTTTGTTAATTTAATGTATACGGCCATGACATTTTTGTAATTATTGAGAAAGGGGGCAGGTCTATACAAGATTTTCTTCTTCCTGCTCCCTCTTCACTCGTGTAAATATATGTTGTCAGAGAATGTGTTTGTAAACTGATGATTTTTTAATCGAGTGAATAAATTGATTGATTGATTGATTGATTGATGATTGGAAAACTACCGTATTCTAAATCTGCCTTCATTTTAAAAAATGTACTTGAGTAGATTAAATCATTAAATCTACTGTCCGAGGCCGGCATGATGTGGGTGAAGTGTGGGTGTTCCTGTTTTCACTTCTGAGGTCACTAGATGGCGCCAAACCTGCAAACAATCTCCTTGAGGAGGCGCCAAGCGTATAAAAGGCTACATATGACTTCTCCTCGCCGCTGTAGCATTACCTGCCAATGGTAGTCAAGCTTCCAGCCATTAGTGTCCCATTGACTTAAGAATACTTACCTGTGTCTTTTGATGATTCCAGTGTGCCTCCTGGACTCCTCTGTGAAACCCTGGAAACCTCCTTGTTGTCTCCTCAGCTGTGTTCCTCACCTTCCAACCACACACCCACCAGAGACATCCACTCTGGACGACTCCTTGTTGCACAGGATTACTGGAACCGACCCTCAAACTGCTATTCTCCATCCTGGTTCCTGACATTACCATTAATCCTCATTGTAAATAAACTCACTAAACTTTCCATCCTGTCTTGGAGTTGTTCATATTCAGTCCTTTCATCCGGGTGTTCAGTTCTCGCAACATGAAGGTGATCGAGCCAAATAATTCACAGAACAATGTGCACGACCCTGAATACAGTTTTGGAAGCCGTTCATGTAACAACAAGCTGGACTCATCAGAAACTGGCCACTCTAAATGTCCTGAGGGCGTAATGAGCTCACCACCTACCGTAAAGAGAATCTAAGGTAAACTAGAGCTGGATGCCTTTATTCTATCCAAAAATCTAGTGTA
>JBBPBX010007660.1:0-25702 GCA_038048925.1 Garcialebias charrua | reverse complement strand
CTGTATATATAAAGTCTACCATTTTTTTAAATTTCATAAAACAAAGCAAAAAAAGTTCAGAGATAAATCTTTATTCTTATAAACAGTCGTAGAACAGTCACATTTTAAACATCTCATCTATCCATTTGCCTTCTGTAGTTTACGTAAGCAGATTTTAAAATCAGATTTGGTATAGAGGCAAGGCAGCTTACTCGAGACCCGAAAGTCCCAGGTTTGATCCCCGGTCATTGCACATGTCGTGGTGTCTCTGAGCAAGATACCTTATCCCGAGTTGCTCCCCGGGTGTTTCCAGTTGCTGCCCAATGCTCCACCTGATTGCATCCCAGGTGCGATGGCTTAAATGCAGAGAGCCAATTTCACCATAGTATGGGAACATACAATGATGACAGCACATAACGCATTATTTTTATTATTATTAGATTTAGAGATGTTTCTGTTTTTTTTTGTCTGCCTTTTTCTTACACCTAATTCAGTTAAAATTAAAGTCAAAAGTCAAGTCAAAGTTTCTTTATTTGCTTTGTTAAGTAAAACATTTTGAGCCAAACAACAGATATGAATATGTTTGTTTATGTTTATGTTTATTAAATTTGTTCATTTTTTTTACAAAAGAAACAATACAAGACAATCTCATAAATGATAATGTACAAAATATAAAAAAATGAAAGGTAGCAGAAAGAAGAATAAATCTTATTATATCTGCCCCTTACTTCCAACAATCAGATTAAACAATAATAATCAACCATGTAAACAATAATAATCTTCAACCAACTTTTTCCAACAATCAGATTAAACAATAATAATCAACCATGTAAACAATAATAATCTTCAACCAACTTTTTCCAACAATCAGATTAAACAATAATAATCTTCAACCAACAGTACAAAATGACTAACTCTTTCTAATTTTCTAACTAATACAATACACATTACGCTATTTCATATATTTTTTTTAACACATTTGTTTTGATCATTTTCTTAAATGTAAACATTGACTTGGCATTTTTAACTACATTCTCCAAGCCATTCCATAATCTAATTCCCTGGATTGAGGTAGAACGTCCCTTCAAACTAGTTCTGAATTGTGGTTTTACAAACATCTCTGTCCCCTTAAGATTATAACAACTTTGTCTTTTAACAAAATGCATTTGGATATTTAAAGGTAATGCATTATTTTGAGCCCTATACATAACTGATAAAATATTATAGTCTACCAAATCATGGAACTTCAATAACTTCAGTTGATAAAATAATGTACTTGATGGATGACGGTAATGTTTTCTAGTGATAATTCTTACAGCTCTTTTCTGTAATACAAAAATAGGCTTTGTGATTGTTTTACACGCATTCCCCCAAACATCAATACAATAGATTAAGTGTGGAACAATGATTGTGTTATACAACAAATACAGAGCTTTATCATTCAATAGGTCTCTGACTTTGTACAGTACTGCAATCGATTTAGCTATTTTTATTCTTACAGAATTTATGTGTTGTTTCCATGACAGTTTGTCATCAATGATAACACCCAAAAACTTCACCTCACTCACTCTACAAATCTCAACATCTTCAATTTTGAGTGGAACATCTACAGTTTTCTTTTTATTACCGAATATCATGTAATTAGTTTTTTCTAGATTTAATGATAATTTATTTATTTTAAACCAAGTTTGTATCTTGACAAATTCTGTCTTTATCAATTCCAACATTTGTTCAATATCTTCACCTAAACAGAAAAAAGTGGTATCATCAGCAAAAAGTACACATTTAAGGAGTCCTGACACATTTACCAAGTCATTCACATATAAAATAAATAGCTTTGGTCCAAGTACAGAGCCTTGGGGAACTCCACATGTGATATTACAGAGGTCAGATCTTACATCATTTATTTGTACAAATTGTTTCCTATCTTTCAAGTAGCTAGATACCCACTGTAATGCTGGTCCTCTAATACCATATTTGTTCAGTTTTTCAAGGAGAATGGTGTGATCAATAGTATCGAATGCTTTTTTTAAATCAACAAAAATACTGATACAATATTGTTTTTGATCGACAGCAGTAGTTATTTGTTCCATTAATTCCATGAGAGCCATTGATGTAGAGTTTTTTGCTCTAAACCCATACTGACTGTTGCTTAGAATATTTTGTTTATCTATAAATTGATCTAGTCTGTTTACAAATAGTTTTTCAAGAATTTTTGAAAACTGTGGTAACAAGGATATAGGTCTATAATTGTTGAACACACATTTATCACCATTTTTAAAAAGAGGAACGACCTTAGCTACTTTCATATTATCTGGAAATATTCCTGTTGAAAATGATAAATTACATATGTATGTGAACGGCTCAATAACATGGCTCATTATGTCCTTTACAAACATCATATCCATGTCCACCCAGTCTTTTGATCTCTTGTCTGTAAGATTTTTTACTACATTCATTATTTCCTCTTTGTTAGTTCCATTTAGAAAAATACTATTTGCACAACCTGTAATTGAGTGGATCACATTTTTATCTACTTTTGGTATTTTAGCTGCAAGGCTTGATCCAACATTCACAAAATATTGATTAAATCCATTTACAATTTCATTTTCATCATGAATTTCATCGTTGTCTTTTACAAAATATTTTGAAATACCAGTTTTTGCTTTATGATTCTTCAGGACACTATTCATTACTCGCCATGTTGCTTTCATATCACCATTACTTTTATCTAATAATTTACTATAATATTCTTTCTTATGTTTCCTTATAATCCCTACTAATTTATTTTTATACTTTTTATATTTTTCTTCAGCGCTCTGACTTCGCAATTTCAAGAAACATGAATACAAATAATTCTTTTTTTTACAAGCATTTCTCAACCCTTTTGTCATCCATGGTTGATCAATCGTATTTCTCTTTGTGTAATTTGTTTGCACACAATTCTTTTCATACAGAGCTTCCAAGATATTCATAAACTCATCATATGCTCTGTTCGCATCATCAACATACACATCATTCCAGTCTTGTTTATCTAGATCCTCTTTCAATTTTTCCAAAACTTTTTTTGACGTGTTTATGATCTTTTTCTTCATTGTGACTGCTTTTGTGATGCTTTGATCATTTTTATAGATTGTGAAAACTGGTAAATGATCACTTAAGTCGGTCGTTAAGATACCACCTATCACGTCCCCATTTGTTATATTTGTGAAAATATTATCAATTATTGTGGCACTATGAGTTGTAATTCTTGTTGGCTTTGATATCAATGGATACATATTTAAACTGTACATTGAGTTTATAAATGTGCTTATGTTATTTGAATCTGTTTTATTTCCCATATCAATGTTAAAGTCTCCACACAAAAAAACATTTTTATTAAAACTCTTCTCCATTAGCTCCAAGATTTTATCCGTGAATATTTCTATATTTGCTCCTGGTGATCTATATACACAACTTATTATTATGTTTTTATCGTTTTTGTTTATTATTTCTATTGTTATCATTTCCATAATATTATCAACTATTATTGACATTTCACTATTTAATTTACATTTTATTTCATTATTGACAAATAGAGCGACTCCACCACCTCTTTTATTATTTCTGTTCATATGATATAATTCATACCCCTCGATGTGAATATTACTTGTGTTATCATCATTGAGCCATGTCTCTGACAGCGCTATTATCGTAAAAGTTCTATTTAACTGTTTTAAGTAATCTGTTATTTTGGATATGTTTGCATTTATACTTCTGCTATTAAAGTGAATAATAGAGAGAACTCCATTTGATATATTGATGTCATTAAACTGCTCTTCATTATAATATTCGCTATCTTTTATTACAGGAATTTTTTTGCATCAATCACATTTTCAACATTATATATTTTAGGTTCTGAGTCTTCGTATGTTGTCATTCATTCAACCTTTATTTATACAGGCTAGCCTCGTTGAGTCACGGGGACTCATTTACAAGAGGGACCTGTCTCACTCACACCAAACAACCATCCACTCTCACACTCACACCTAGGGTCAATTTAGAGTCACCAATCAGCCTAACAAGCATGTTTTTTGGTCTGTGGGAGGAAACCGGAGTACCCGGAGGAAACCCACGCATGCACGGGGAGAACATGCAAACTCCACCCAGAAAGGCCCCGGACCGGGATTTGAACCGGCAACCTTCTCGCTGAGAGGCAGCAGCTCTACCAGTTGTGCCAACGTGCTGCCTGTCATGTTCCAATGTATTTGTTCATTTCACTCAATATCAATATTTCAATATCATCTCTCATTATTCTCACTTTGACATTCTTATGTGGCATTACGTCAGAGAGAGGAGCTCACATACAGGTTTAAATGGATTCTTATTCGAGGTCAAGGTTCTGGAGCAGCAGCCTGCTGACGCCTTCAGTATCTCCTCCAAGAGGAGAATGTAGGATTCCAAAGCCCGTCCCAAGATAATAGTCTCTCCATCAAGTCCCGGGTCTGCCCTGAGGCCGTGTCCCACTGGGTAAGAAACCCCTCCCCTAGGAGACATCCATATGAAAGCCCAAACACCTGAACTGGCTTCTAGAATGCAGGGGAACAATGACTTGACTGATCTCCTCTTGGATGTTAGAGCTCCTCACCTAAAGTGATTCCAGTGTCAGATCAGGCCTGGATCTAGAGCCGGTTCTCAACATGTTCCAGGAAGACAAACATCTATGAATCGCGTAAACGTGTCATGAATATACTTTAAACGCCTCTTTGAGAACATTTTTGATCCTCTTTAAATTGAATTTCTGTAGAGGATCACAGTTTTTTTGAAAATCATTACAGATTATAGTATACGTTTCAATTGTACATGTAAACAAATTTTTTTTACATCAGCAATTTAGTTTAAAATAATTATAATAATAACAACTGGACGTGTTTGCACTCCTTACAAGACTGACTGGCTTTTCAGATGAGTGTTTACAACAGTGCTAATAAGCATGCCCAGGCTCCAAGCTAACATTTAAACCAGTTTGGTGGGAGTCACCACATAGATCACATCCATTCATCAAGCTGGTGCCTGTCTCCAGCAGTCACTGTGCAAGAGGTGGGGGACACCCCTGGACAGGTTGCAAATCCATCACAGGGCCACACTGAGACAAATACCATACCATACCATTTTATTTATAAAGCACTTTAAACAGGAACAAGTCCACACCAAAGTGCTGGACAAACAAACACGCAACAGGTAACACAGACAATGAAGTACAACACGAAAAACATAAAAACATTGCAGATCATAAATCAAACGATCCAATACAAATCAGCTGGCATTGAAAGCAATGGAGTAGTAGTGAGTTTTTAACCGGGATTTGAAAACCGAGAGGGAGGGGACAATAATTCACTCTCACTCACACCTAGGGACAATTTAGACCGATTAATATAAAATACATGTTTTTGGGAGGAAACCAGAGTACCCGGAGAAAACCCATGCATACACGGAGATAACATGCAAATTCCACCCAGAAAGGTCCCAGTCCAGGAGGCGAACCTGCAACATCCACATTGACAACAGCTATAACCACTGTGCTACCCATGATCACATCCACTCTGAAATAATAAAATAAAATCCTGCTTGTAGTTGAAGTCTTCATTAGCTTTATAAATAAACTGAATTGAATTGGTTCCTACCAACAACTCAGGATCATGTGTGAAGTGGGACATAAATCAACAGATAAACTGACAGCTTTATTTTCCAGTTTAGCTTTCTCTCAAACACAAAAGACTATTGCAAGCAGAAATTTGCCAAAATGTGCCAGTCAATGTTTCACTCCATCCATCCATCCATTGTCTTCCGCTTATCCGGGTCGGGTCGCGGGGGTAGCAGCCTAAGTAGGGAGGCCCAGACTTCCCTCTCCCCAGCCACTTGGAGCAGCTCCTCCGGGGGAATCCCAAGGCGTTCCCAGGCCAGCCGAGAAACATAGTCCCTCCAGCGTGTCCTGGGTCTTCCTCTGGGTCTCCTCCCGGTGGGACATGCCCGGAACACCTCACCAGGGAGGCGTCCAGGAGGCATCCTAACCAGATGCCCGAGCCACCTCAACTGGCTCCTCTCGATGTGGAGAAGCAGCGGCTCTACTCCGAGTCCCTCCCGGATGACTGAGCTTCTCACCCTATCTCTAAGGGAGAGTCCAGACACCCTGCGGAGAAAACTCATTTCAGCCGCTTGTATCCGAGATCTCGTTCTTTCGGTCACAACCCAAAGCTCATGACCATAGATGAGGGTGGGAACGTAGATCGATCGGTAAATTGAGAGCTTTGCCTTTTGACTCAGCTCTCTCTTCACCACGACAGACCGGTACAGCGCCCGCTTCACTGCGGACGCTGCACCTATCCGCCTATCGATCTCACGCTCCAGTTTTCCCTCATTCGTGAACAAGACCCGAGATACTTAAACTCCTCCACTTGGGGCAGGACCTCCTCCCCGACCCGGAGAGGGCATGCTACCCTTTTCCGGCTCAAGACCATGGCCTCGGATTTGGAGGAACTGATCCTCATCCCGGCCGCATCACACTCGGCTGCAAACCGCTCCAGTGAAAGCTGTAGATCACGATCTGATGAAGCCAATAGGACCATATCATCTGCAAAAAACAGAGAAGTGATTCTAAGGCCACCAAAACGGATCCTCTCAACACCTTGGCTGCGCCTAGAAATTCTGTCCATAAAAGTTATGAACAGAATCGGTGACAAAGGGCAACCTTGGCGGAGTCCAACTCTCACTGGAAACGAGCCTGACTTACTGCCGGCAATGCGGACCAAGCTCTGACACCGGTCGTACAGGGACCTAACAGCATATGTTCATATAAGTTATTGTTGACAGAAGACACGTGAAACTGGAGATCAAGTAAGACAAACTATATGGGTAAAAGCTGATAATACCTTCACCTGCAGCTATCACCCACTGAAGTGTGCACTTCAGGGTCCTTAAAACCTGCAAAATTAATCAAAAGGACCAAGAAAGGATCAAATATGGTTGGTTCAAAACTATAGAAAAATCCAATGCTTTGTTAGACAAAAGCATCAGATTGGTGTCTGTATTGAACCAAACAAAGACCAAAGCTTGAATGGATTTACATTTTTTACCTGTCTCCAAGAATCTTGGATATAAAAGAAATTAATAATCAAGGACAACAAGACAAACTTTAAAATGGCTGCTTTTGTTTCATTTGTAAATCACCATTTTACGTTCACTCAGGATAGCTTCAAACTATAAAACAGCATGTTCATGACCTGATAATTAAAATAAAACTAAATTCTTTTTTCATCAGTAAACCAAACAAACCAAATGCTGACAAATTTATACCTTCAGAGAGCAAGTATAAAAGGATGATAATTTATGGATGATCAGCTAAACCTTTCAAAGTTTTTTTCTTCTTTTTTTCCCCCACGATTATATTATCTATTAAAAAAAATCCCCTCTGGCAAAATGAAAATGAGACCTCATTTGGGCCTCTGGGGAAAAGCTGCAACGAAGAAGCAGGATTGGTTTGTAGACACATGAGTTATTTGCCGAAGGGGGCGGCATTGTGGTGAAGAATTCCAACCAGCTTTTGATTTCCCCGACTGTGATCATTAAATTTCATTCCCAGTGGGGATACTTTCCATCCCCACACTGGTATGCATTTCATTTAGCCATGGTTTTAACATTTTACCAACCTTTGTTCAAGAAAGCTATTAGAGGCCCGGAATAGCTTGAACCACATTCTGCTTTACACCTGAGAGCCGCCTTGTGTGACTACAATCATTACTGTCTTCTTCCCATAGAATAGCTGGGGGTTTGGTTCCTTGCTTGAGGAACTTAAACACTGTCTAACAAGGTTGAGCCAGGTTCTGACTCAACCTTGTTAGATTCATCTACCTGGATCATTGAGCATGCATCAGAAACTTTAAGAATGGTTACTTATTATTTTCTTGCTGAAGCTGTTTTTATCAGGAAACACCTGAGAATTGTTATAGTTCTCCACCATCAGAGAGAAATGTCATTTTGTTACTGAAAATGACAGTGTCGATGTAGTTGGCTGCTGCGGCAGAGGGGGGAGGAGCAGGGAGGACAAGAACGAGGGCACCTTTGCATTTACTTACAGCCCAACTCTGGGAGGTAAATACATTTGTAGCTGAGTTTTTTGAAAATCTGAGACTTTCTCTGTATGTCCATAGTCATGAAAAATGGGATGACATTTGTATAATTTATGGAAAATCCATAAGACTTGACATATTTGTGCTGGGCGGGTCATCCAGTGACATAGCTCCACTGGCCAACGAGCTGCTTACGCCGAAATGGTCACCTGCACAGTTTGCTTAGAACTACAAACAAGATGGTCCCGTAAACCAGGCCAGTGGTGGTGGGTACCAGCAGTGGGGAGGCCCTTAACTAGTGTGGTGCAGAATCCCGTACACACTCTCGCTCAAACATTTTGTAAATACTAGAGCTGTAGTGATACAATAATCTCACAATACGATACACGATATTCTGCTCACGATACGATATTGCGATATTCAGCAAACGATACAATTCAATACACTTTTGCAATTTTCTGAAAGATTTCAGAGGGACAGAGTGATTTTGGTGACATTTTGAGACTGTTATAGACTTGGATTGAATTAATTTAACTGAAAACTGATTAAAAGCACCAACTACACAATACTTGGCTCTGGTTGGACATGGACACAGACTTAAAGTCGACAGCTGGACAAAATGAATCAAAGAAGTGGTGAGAAAACATGTTTCTTTCAATTGAAACAGTAAAAACTGTAGCTTACATGCATTTGTAAAGTAAATAAAGTGCACCAAGTGCCCTGCTCTGAATAGTTTGAAACCTTTTTAACCTTGACACTTAACATCTGAAGGAATCACTCTAAGTGCTTGGTAAGTAAACAGTAATATGACTTCTCCAAAACAGTCTATAATTCAAGTAATGAAGAACATTTAACTTCAAATGCACCCATCTTAGCAGAGCAGCTTAAGGCCTGTAGATAGACCCTGACTAATAAGTGAACTCTAAACAGAAAGTCTACTCTGCAGACCAAGTGAGCTACATTCTCCTCAGATTTTTGTTTAGAAATAGAATCTGATCGACGTGCTCTGGGAGAAGTGCACTTCTCTGCGCAGTGATGATATCTCCAGCGGTGGAGAAGACTCTCTCTGAGGATACACTGGTGCCAGGGATGCAGAGGTATCTAAAAAAGCTAAGTCTGATCCTCTGGACATTCAAAAAAATAAATAATAATAATAAGGTACGATACTTGCACATGAATATCAATTTTTTCCTAGGGAAAAAAAAACGATATATATCGCAATATCAATATTATTACACAGTCCTAGTAAATACTAAATTATTCATTGATCTAACAATGAAAAAACCCAAATAGTCACAAAGAGAACTTGTAAACTTCCCATAAAAAGGTCTAAAATTTGATCCACATACTTTTTTCTACTGTCAGGCTTGAGCGCAATCACAACAACACAAAAATACCACACAGACTGACACATAAATATATATTTCTGTCAAAACTATGGTGAAAAACATGTACCGTATTTTCCGGAATATAGGTTGCGGCTTTTGATCATTTTTGCATGCCCTGCGACCTATATTCAGGTGCGACCTATTTATGGCTTTTTATAAAATAAGCTGATTTGTAATCATTTATTAACAAAAATTAAACTGAGACACACTCTTACAATAATGTCAGCTAACAAATATATATTTTTAGGTGTTTATCCTGCTAAAATTATTCATTTATTAAAGAAAAGTTCAGCTCAGACACATATTTGCTATAATTTTTATCAAACAAATAATTGTTTTTAAGTGTTAATCTTCTTAAAAGCCTTGCTGTGCGCTCCTGTGGCAGACATTTGCAGCAGAGCTAAACACGGTCCACATTTTGACGTAGGTGCAACCTGTATTCAGGTGTGACCTATATGTGGATTTTTCCAAGTTTTTGGCAATTATTGGGCAATGCGACCTATATTCAGGTGCGACCTATATTCCAGAAAATACGGTAGTCAGGTAATTTGTCCTTTTTGTTAAGAATGTTGCTCTATGGATTCTTTGGTCAAAGGTTTTAATTAAAGCAATGCTTTAATTTATTTGCACAGGGCTACGACTTCAAAACTCATCCTGTGATGCTTTTTAAATAAAAAAACTGGCCTTTGGTCTATAGTGGAGGAGTCTTATTGTATGAGAGCTGTTCAGTGTCATGGCCACCCCACAGCCAGTGTAAAGCCCTTTGAATGAAATGCCTCAGCACACATGGGAAGGAGAAAATAATCTTTTTGTTTAAGATTCTTCATATTACCGTCACACAAAAACACGTTTTTAATCATGCTCCACTGCTGACAGTTTACACAACTTATTGTTGGATCACCTTAACGGCAAACTAACAAAGAGGCATCAGGAGAAACACAAAAAAGGCTTGGAGTTCAGCGCTGCAGGAAAGAGTTTTTAAGATGGCCCATCGAGTTTGGAAGATAAACCAGAAATGACAAGGCCCTGAATCAACACAAATCATACCAGAAACTTTATTACAATTACGAAAAATCACTAAAACCGGACCAGTTTAAAAAAATATATACTCACATGCAATTACTGAGTAAAAAGTTAGGCTTGAATGCATTGTTTTAGTAGCTCCATAAAGTAAAAAAAAAAAAAAATACTGTATATATGAAAACATAAATCAAGTAATCTACCCCCACAACAAAACAGGAAGTAATAAAATAGCAAAAGCAGATTTTGCTTAATTGTCTTGTATCAGATGAACCAGGAGGTAAGTGGACCTTCACAAGGCAAATCACCCTGAAATTTATTCCAAATCATTTGAATTTGTCCATTAATCTGTCAAACAACTTGACATTACTGACCGTCACTCTATATTGCTCTAGAGATATAATACATGCCTTGGAACATTCCTTCTTCAAGGTATTTATGCATAATACTATATAATTAGCCTCCTATACTGGTATTATACTACCAGATCGTCTGCAAGCTGACATTTGCACATAACACCTCCCTTATATCGCTCTATTAGATGAGCTCTTACAGACGCTGTGCTTCCTAAAATAATCTGTCTCTGATAGACTCAGAGGCTTTGCAGCTTCATCATGACGGGACAACTACAGGAGTCACAAAAACTTTTAGAGCCAAACTTATCAAAGACAAGAAGTTTCTCCCATTCTGGTTCATCCATCTGTAATTAGAGCTATTTATTTATGTGAAAAAGGTTTAAACCAGCATTAATTTATTTACTCTTTGCTTCACGGCAGCCAGTTTTTATTTTTTATCATTTAACACTGACTTAACCAATAGGTTACCATACATCTTGAAGATTTTTTCAAAGTTTAGTTATGATTTTATCTGCTTGTCACTCTGTTTTAGTCTTTGTACCATAGCAACAAAATAAGATGCATCAAAAAAAAAAAAAAGAAAGAAGAGAAAACGGAACAAGTGGAGCCTCAGTACTTTGTTCTTTAGGAGGAATAAACAGATGTTCCTCCTTCCAGCAACAATCTTCAGCTCCTCCTGGGGACTCCAGGCCAGAGAGGATACATACTGTATGTCCTCCAACAAGTTCAGGGTCTGTTCTTGTCCTCTTAGAAGGCTGTGACAAAAATCCTCCAAAAAGAGGCACCTAGAAAATGTCCTAACATGAATCCCAAACCACCTCAGCTGACTACCTTCACTGTGAAAGAGCTGCAGCTCTGACATGAGCTCTCTTTACGACAGAACTCTTCATTTGAGGCTGAGACCGTATTGCAGCTCAGCTGTTTCCTTATCATAACAGACTGGAGCAACACCCTCGTTACTTTGGTTGAGGCCTCAATCAACCACTTGCTCCACCCTACCAATGCTCGTGAAGGCACCAAGGGGCTAGAAGTCGTCTGCTTGAGGCAGACACTCGTCCCCGACGATGAGCTTAATTCAATTCAATTCAAAAATACTTTATTAATCCCAAAGGGAAATTAACTGTTGTTGTAGCTCGTTATCCTCATTTCATTAAGATATGTTTTAGATACTGATGGCTGTAGGCAGGAAGGATCTCTTGCAAAGGTCCGTCCCACAGTGACTCTGAAAAAACTGGCCGCAAATGCCGTCCAATCCATCCACCCATGACTCGACTGGCCTCTCGGTTCCTCCGGGCTGCAGGACTGCCCGAATGACAGGCAGAACTCCTCCCAGAACTCCTCCCAGCAGCCTGGTGAGCTCATCGCTGTGGACAGCCGGCTGCAGGTGTCCCCCAGTCCTTCTGCTGTCACGAGCCATGTTTCCTGCCAGTTCCAGAATCTCAGTGGCCAGGGACTCAAGCACAGATGGAAAGGAGACGGGAACGCATCTACGGCACCTCCTTTTCAACTCATTTGAGATTTGGGGCTGTAGCTATAGGATATTATCTGAGCTTTTGAGATGTTAATCAGCTGCTCCTGGTTGTAAAAATAACACCTTGCTGTCATGGTTACACATCATAACAAACGTTCAAAACTAAAAAAGTTTCAGTAAAAATACTTCCAGCTGCACAGCATCTGATACCAGAGGAAACAAACATCCCAAAAAAAAAAAGAACAAAAGAAGTGATTTACATCCAGACAAAGAGGAATTAAAGTTTCCAAAAGCAAAATCTCAAAATGAAAGTAACAGAGCTGCTCCAACATGCAGCGCAGTTCTCGAACTTCCTGAAATTGCCATCTTTAAGAGAAAAAATAAAAACTACCAAGGTCTGACACAAGATGTAAGATGTCCTGCAGTTGATCATCTTGTGTATGTCAAGTTTTTAGCTACAGGTACCGGTAATACATTTTTTCTTCCTTTCTGTCTGTCTGTCAAACTGTATCTTTGGTATTTTTCATAAATCCCAGCAAAAAAATGGAGCAAACTGACTGCTGCTCACAAAATGCCCAAAGATCCACTTTAAATAGGTTTGTTGCCAAATTGTGTGTTGCCATAAAAATGGTTTATGTTTGAGTTTAGGAGCCTTTTTTAAGATTCATTCACAGGCTGGTTAAATGTCTTTAAAAAAAAACAACAACTACTGGATTGAAAAGTAATAAAAACATGAAAAAAAAAACTCAAAGACTTTCAGAAAATCCAAAGAACTCCTAATCAAGACCATTTTAAAAGGAGAAAAAAACCTGATCAGAACTAATACACTTAAGTTTTCCTGTCAAGGTACTTTTTTCACAGTGATTGTGAAAGAATGTGATTTGATTGAGACACAAGAAAAAATGCTAAATCCTCAGCCACCTTATTTTTTACACGTGTCACGCAAATAAAACTGTATCCTGCCATTTCTCATTTCTTTGTAAAGGTCTAACGGGGCATTCACTGAAGAGAAAGCTGATTTATTATGTGCATAATTTTACACACACTCCAAATCTGTTCCGAATTCATTTGTTGTGACACGCTGAATGAGCCCAGCAAAGATGAAATCTGGCAGCCATTTATTCCTTGTAGTGTTAAATATACCTCCGTAAAAATGATGAAAACAAGTTATAGCTTGGCTCTAAACCCCAAAGGAGGAAAACTAGGTGGAAATATCCGTCTGTGGAGAAAACTTGGAGTGATTCAAAAATATTTCAGCCAGCTAGTTACTAACTGTTTATTTACAGCCTTTCAGACCCACATTTGCACCAGCATTTCTCTTAATACACAATTATTGAACAGTTCCACAACAGTCTAGGTTGCTTTCTTTCTTTCTTTTAGTTTCTATATTTTGTGCGCATGACATGTGGACTACTTTCAAGTCATGCTGCACACGACGCAGTTTCTATATTTTAATATTTTTATTTATTTTGAATTAAACTGTCTTCTAAGTTTTGCTTCCCAGCTTTGTCTTTTTTTAAAACCTGGATTTAATTTATGCATGACCACACACATCATTAATTCCTCCTTTCATCAAATTTTCTTTGGTTATTTTTGTTCAGATCTTTGTAATCCCTCTGTTTTTAATTGAATTGTATTTTCTCAGGGGTTTCCTCCTGCCTGTTTGTATCTGAGGCCACCATCTTAAATTCAAGGAAATCAGAGACCACAGGGGAAAAAACAGTTTTTGAATCAATAAAAATGTAAAAAGCCAACTTTTCTTGCTAAATAACAGACTATCTTTTACTGACATCATCAAATTTATTTATTTAATGAATGACATGCTGATTAACTGTTTAACCTGTTTTTATTAGTTGGACTGAAAGATTTAGAATAATGTGCAGGTGGTACATTTCTGTTATTTAACTGCTAACAAGTGACTTAAGTTATTAAACCCTTGAGTGTGAGAGTCAAATGCAATAACACTTTTTAAATTGAAGGCCCATCAGGCCTTAAAGGAATCGCCCATCTTTTGTTAATGTAAGTTAAGAACCGAGATCATGTTTTGATGAGAAATGACAGAGTTGCAGCAGTTTTGGTTAAACCTTCAAAACAACACATGCAAAAGTTCATGGGAAGACGACACATGAATCTGATTTTATCCCAATGTGCATGAAGCGATTAATGATTAGAGCCCGATATAGCGTACAGACGATATTTTAGGCCAATACAGGCATTCGGGGACATGTCAGTATCGGTGATAATTGATCCATTATGCACCAATATAAGCATTTCTAATTTTAACCCCTAAAATACTGGGAACGAGACGTGTCTTTACTTGCAAATGATGTAATTGTGCAATGTATCCAGCAGAGGGCGCATGACATGTGGACTACTTTCAAGTCATGCTGCACACGACGCACAGCACAGGCGAAGCAACAACTACTCTGTAGCATATTTTGCTGAACAGAGCATAGTAAGTTTATTAACAGATCTGTAAAATAAAAAATAAATAAATAAATAAAAATAAACAATAATAAACTATCTTCAAGCTTCCCACCCGCTTGTCATATGCTATGTGCTGTCAAGTTAGCAAGCTAACTTTTAGATAAGTTAGCATAGGCTATGCCTTGTAAAACTTTATCCAGAACAATACATTTAAAATAGTGGGAAAATATATCAGTGTTAGTAACGTTCTCTTTGTCGTAATCAATGAAATCCATTGCTTGTCTGAAATTGTTACTTCTCTACAAAGAAAAATTTACTCTGCTGCAGTAAACACTAATTAGACCTTCACCGTACATGTTAAAACAATGACCAGGGAAGGATGTTTCTTTATTTAATTTATATTTTTTGTAACACACTTGATAACTTTACGGTGAATAGAAAATATGAACATACGTTAGGAAGACTGTTTCAAGACTTCAAGTGTTGAAACAGGTTTAAAAGTAGCTGTTTACTTTGATTTTTGAGGGTGAACGAAGGTAAGAAATTTCCCGCCAATTATTGGTTATTGATCCGCCTTCCCCTCCCAATATCAGTATCAGCTATAGACAAAATTTACATATTGGTCAGGCTCTAGCAGTGATTGTGAATTTGTTGAATAATGGTATTATTAAGTTGGCTCCAAAAATGTATCACTTATTCACAAACATTCTCTGATTACACTGGAAGTTTCATAAAAATATTTCAAGTTTGTTTAGATAATAGTAATACTGTTCTTTGTTAATGCTTTAAATATTATTGTGGATGCGTCTTAACTACTCTCACACCAAATTTTGGCTCGACATCTGTCAAACTGATCGACTTACAGACTTTTTTAGCAGCCATCTTGAATTGTGCAGACTCCAAAAGTTAATCAGTTGTAGATGTGCTTGTATTACCCTCCTTTACTTTCTGCTGCTTGTGATAATGATGCACATTTAATATAAATTCATTAGAAAGGGGGAAAAAATGAATGTGCTGCTGCAGTAAACTGAACTTGATTTGATTCTTTACTGGAGTTGGACAAAGTCTGCTTATACAGTAAAAAGATGATGCACATTGTGGTTTACAGAGTCAAAGAAAATGTGGTATATTGGATGAATTTACTGCTCGTTCTATAGTTCACAAAACAAATTGCAGAGGTGTAGTTTTGTGCAGACTTCGGCACAATTTGAACAAGAGGTATTCTGTATAATTCAGCATTTCTGCACAAACGCAGAACATCGACTCAATATAATCTTATATTTTCAAGCGCTGCAGCAAAACAGAGGCAATATTAAAATGGAGACTCGAGAATTTGCTTAAGATGGAACCTCAGATTTGAGAATTTGACGAATAAAGCATCGTCAGGGGCCGCAGTACCTCTGCAATAATTCATGTTGGGTGGAAGTTGTTCATTTTATTTTATTTTTCCTGAGATGACGGTTGCTGTTAGCCCAACTGGGTTAATGCAGTTTGAAGTCTGCATCCTCCATTGCTTCCGCAACGTCTTTAATCGTTTTAAAGAATGCAATCATGGAAGCTGTTGGCACAAAACAGGAAGGGTCTGCAAAAAGTGATCAGACTGTTGGGAAGGTTGAAGCTAGGACAAAAACAAAAAGAACTTACAGTAAATGCACCGTTTCCTTTGGTGCATTTAAAATGCAAAATAAAACAAATAAAAATGCAATGACTTTTTTTATAAAATGTATGTCTTTAAAAGGTTTTAACATTAAACTTCATTTTTAGTGAAATGGTTGATATGGTACTTGCTAAGGGAGTGAGGTCAAAAGAAGCCCTTTAAATATCAACTGGCTCAACGTGCCGGTTTCAACTTTCCTGACTTCAAATGGTCCATATGAAAAGGAATTGTCCAAAATCAGTGACGAGGAAAGAGTTTTACAAACAAAAGATCAAATACGTAGATTAAATATTCATCAATCCCTGATACGCTGAGGTGCATGTTTTATTGACGGCAAGCAAAGAACAATAGTCTCAAGTTTAAAAGCACTCAGAAGGTGAATGGCACCGGAGACTCCTGGTGGAGCAGTTCTCCCTCCAGAACCACTTCCCCGCTACGCCAGAGAGCCTGCTGTTAACTCTTTGCTCCTTAGGCTAATGGAAAGCACTGAAGCAACCATCCTACAAGCATGGGGTAGCATTCACTGCCTAGGGAGGTATTGTTGTTGTTTTGAGTTTGAAAAATGAATGGGTGGGGAGTGAAGAGACTGGCTGGTTATGGATAAACAGATGAGGAAAAAGAAGAGGCAGAAGAGATGACTGAGAATCCCCAACATGAATTCAATCAATCAATCACCTTTATTTTACCAGGTAGAGCCCGTTGAGATCAAGATCTCTTTTACAAGGGTGACCTGGTCAAGTGGTCAGCAGCACACATCACATGGTAATTGACAATAAGCATTTGCATTTATCAAAAAAAAAAGAAAAAAGAAAAAAGAAAGAAAACTACAATCACAATAAATAGATGTTGACAGTTCAAAATCATCAGGATAAGTCAGACTTCTATAGGCAATATATATATATATATACATACACACTATATATAAACGATGGAATGACGATAAACGTGTGGTTGTAGGGAACGTCAGATTGAGAATTGTTCTGTAATGGATCTGGTGAGGACAGTTTTGTTTTCAGGTCATTAAACTGAGCAGAGGCCTGACTGAGCTGATTCAGAGCAGGCTGCAATGATAGTTATACTTTTAAACTTTACTGAGAGGAAGGCAGTTAATGACATTTTTTAAGTCTGACTTGATATTTAGTTCAACTTTCTTTTCAAACGGTTCATATCAACTATCACAGTCGTCGTCTCCAATGGAAGTTCAGCAAGATCCACCTACAGAAAAGCAAGTATGTGGTACAGCTGTTGCCTCTCAGCGAGAAGGTGGCCAGTTAGAATTCAGGCAGTTTGCACGTTGCATAAACCCACAGGTCTCTCTTGTAAATGAGTTCTCGTGACTCAGTGAGACTAACCTGTAGAAATAAAGGTTGAATGAAAAAAAAAAATCACCCTCACTCACACTTAGGGATGATTTCGAGTTACCAATCAGTCTAACATGCACGTTTTTGGTTTGTGGGAGGAAACTGGAGTACTCGGAGAAAACCCACGCATGCACAGAGAGAACATGCAAACTCGATCCAGAAAGGCCCCTGGGTTTGAACAAGTGACCTTCTCTCTGAGAGGCAGCAGCTCTACTCACTCAACCACCTCTGTTCATTTATCATAAAAACGAGAAACATTACACACAAAAAATAAAAATAAAAATAAAATACTCAATTGAAATAGAACAACCAGACTGTGCTCATGTAGGACTTCATTGGGGTCTGGATCTGCCATTTGGGGACTCAGAAGACAGAAGTTAGATTAAATCAAGGTTGATTGCAGACTAAAAGCACAAAACAAAAACGCCACCCCGCCTCACAAAAATATCAATATAAAAGCGGAGGAAGGAAAATAAAACGAAGGGTTCTGCTCTCAGAGATGTGTCCAAGTTGCCGGAGTGCACTTTCCATCCCAGACGTGAAGCCTCTCTCCTGCGTGGCAGTCAAAGGCGCTGAGTAAACACTGCTAGCAATTTAGTATAAAGGATTACTCTGCCTGCGCCCGCTCTGTCATGGTGATAAAACACTGGAATGGGAGATTAGTGGCTGCAGTCCTGCTTGTTCTCAGGCTTCTGAGAGAAAAGAGGAACAACACGGCGAAGGCAGTAAACACAACGAGGAATTTCTGATTTGGGAAAGGCGATGGAGTTCATCATGGTGCTTCGTTTTGAACTCATGACCATTTGGCAATGCCAAAGTGCAAACAAAAAGATAGAGTGAAGTCAAGATATAATTAATGTTTTTATGTATATATGCTGGTTTAAACTTGCATGCAAGGCAGAGGGCAATATTTATTTAAAAGTAATGTCATTGCAAGAAGTGACCCATAGGCCTGTCACTATAAATTTAGCTGGGCGATTAATTGTCTCAGAAATTATTGCAATAAACGATAATATTGTTTGAAATTTGACAATAATTAGTCATTATTGTCAAATTTACAAATAAATGTTGGTTAATTTTATGTGTAGTACATTTTTTGACCACTGGATGGCAGCATAAGACTGTCTGAACGAAAGGATGGATAGTGAGGGAGCGAACAGCGTGTCTCTTTAAGAAAAATGTCCTTTAATTTAAAAAAAAAAACTGTAAAAAGTTCTAAGCTTCTTTTTGCAGAGAAAAACAACTTTTTACACAAAGGCACAAGTTTCAACCGTGAATTTTGCAGCCTCGACAAGACAGAGGTTTTTTTTCTCCCCCCGAGGTCGGCCTGTTAGCTTAGCTCATAGCTTAGCTTCTCAGCTTAGCTGCTTTTAACGATCCAAAAATGCGATCTTGGATGGTTAAAACTGATTTTAAAGAGAAAAGAGAAAGGGAGGGGTCAGTGAAGAGCACCAGACTTGAGCCTTTTGTCATCCAGTGTCTTCAGAAAGAGAGAGATACGATAAATGAAAATGAGGTTGATAATTTTCATTTATCATGCAATTAGTTGATTGATTTATTGTTTATCGCGACATGTCCAGCGACATATTGCGGAATTATATGCATTAATATAATAATCCTGGTAAGTTTCTACCTGTTCAGGAACTCACAGAAAATGTCCAAACTTCATATTAATGTAAGTTTAAACAGAAATGTTGATCCTTCCTGAGCTTCAATACAACTCGTCTCTTATTCTAAGAGATGAGATAATAAGGGACTGTGTAGGCAAACCACGATCACAGCTTAAAGAGTTTTCCTCCAGCAGACTACAAACCATTTTACAGGATTCAGTTTCTTTGCACTTAAACTTAATTGGGAAAACAGTTTAGATTAACAGGAGCATAACGTCCAGGAGAAAAAGTTGTAAAAACTTCAACAGCAATCAGATTAATTACAACAACAAAAAAAGTTTATATCGCCACGGTGTCTAGCTGGCTCTTGATGGAACTTCTCTTCCAGCATGATGCACACTTTGAGCCAACCAGAGTGTTCAACTTTAAACCAAGGCTTTTTGTTGCAGTAATTTTCTCTCCATAAACAATGTTTTCCTTGTTGAATCCTAACGTTGAGCAGTGATACAAGTGTGAGACAGCCAAATGCAGCTAAAGCTGACAAAGTACATATGAGGACTGATGATGGTCCCCAGTCTGAGAACAAGCTCAGTCTGACGAGTTCTAATCCCGTCATTGTGCCGTGGATAAACCCTTGATTTGGACAACTACATGGCTGCTCCTCTAATACCATTCTCAGGACAAATCCCACCCGTGCAAACGCTGCAAAAGTAACTCTGTGTCACAATTACATGTCAGGCAAACTGAACATTATGGCCTCGCTGGAGGAGCTGCGAGCATCGTCGTCGTTTTAAACAAAATGCAGAAATATGAACAACTATAACATGTTTTAGAGCAGATAAAAAGAAGCATTGTCACATTTTAAAGGTCACTTGAACTTCTACAAACTGAACTTCTCACAGGAACAGATTTGTTGATCATTAAAACTTTTGCATTGGACTCTATGAGCCATAAAAACACGACAAATTAAATGGACTGCACTTATAAAGCACCTTTCTATCTGACCAAGATACTCAAAGCTCTTTACAACACAATCTGTGCCTCATTTACCCATTCATACAGCACTCTACTAGATCCATACAGAGAACAATCAGTGCTTTATCACATTCATACAAAGATGGGACACACATAGGAGGCAATGAGGGGTTCAGTGTCTTGCCCAGGGACATTTTGGCATGTGAGTGCTGGTGGAATTGAACCCCCAACTCTTGCATTGGAGGACAACTGCTCTACTGTAATCACTCAGCCACAGATGCCTCATTAAAATAAATTAATTAAAGGAACACATATTACCTGTTGAGTTTTAAACTAAGAGGTTGTTATGATAAGCAAGGATGGGGTTTTAGCGGATTTGGTTAAATCTTGTAAATTACCTTTTTACGTGAGTTGGGCTCAGGATACGTGTTGACAATAACCCTCAGCTGCTACCAAAGTAGGATTTAGATCAATAATTTTTAATTTGGTTGAATTACAGCCATTTTTTTGTGAGCTTGACGGCAATCTTGAGTGGTGTTGACATTGGAAATTCAGTGGATTATAAAGCCCGAGATACACTCAAGCGTCCTCACGATACGCCTATACGCAGCGTACGTACGCTGTGGCAAAAGCGTAGCCCCTCAGGGCACGTACGCGCAAAAGTATTTTTTTACTACGCATACGCGATGCGCGGTGTCTGACCATAAACTTCCCCGGCGCCGGACTGTTTTGTATGTTACACAAATGAAATAAATTCCCCTTCTTTATCGCTGATCGGGCCTTTTCTTTTGTTTTTTTGCCTAAAGTCAAGTAACCGCTTCTTCCTCCGTTCACTCCATGAATGAAATGAATGAATTCAGGTCCTACCTGGGTGCGGCGATGTTTTAAATATCCCTGGTGGGCTGTGTGCTGCAGGAAAAGCACTCCCTGTTATTATTTTTATTTCTGAGAGAACTTTTTACAACATATATAGTAGAAACACCGCATGAACACCGCCGCGGTCTTCAAGGCGCTACATGAGCTGGCTGTCAATCATTTCAGTAGGCGTGTCAGCAAGTAACCAATCAGCGAGCTCAGTTGAGTCCCCTCCGTGTGCAGCTGCTCATATTACAACAAGGAGAACGCGAGCGTTTGAAAGCTGATAGTTTCTGACATATGCTGAAGCATATCAGCAAAACACATGCGCACAAAATGCGCGCGTAGAGTGGCGTACCTGAGGACGCATGAGTGTATCTCGGGCTTAAGATGTTTAGCAAACACTGCAGACCAACAAATGCACACCTGGGTATACCGTATTTGCCCGCATGAGTGTATCTCGGGCTTAAGATGTTTAGCAAACACTGCAGACCAACAAATGCACACCTGGGTATACCGTATTTGCCGGACTATAGGTCACGTTTTTTTGCCTAATTTGCATGCCCTGCAACCTATAGAGAGGTGAGACCTGTTTATGGATTTTCCCCCATATTTTCAGACCAATTTTTGGCTCAGATATGACCGTTTTTCATTTTGGCAAAAAAATGGTGCAGTACCACTTTTGTCCGCTAGGGGACACTTCCAGAGAGTCCACCGACCGTTTGCAGCTCATGTGTCCGAAAAAAGCCTCCTCTGCTCGGACTGACTCTGTCACTGCCTGGCCTCCTGCTCTGGAGGTAACTTCTGTTAGCTGTTTGTTAGCTGTGTTTGTTAGCAAGATAAGTCAAAAACCACAGGACAGATTTTTATGAAACTTACAGAATGTAATCACTGTATGGACATTTAAAACTGACTAGCTTTATGAGATGTTTGAGATAAAAAATAGATCTTTTTAGCATCGTTGTTAGCGGTTAACTACCGTATACAGATACTATTTAGATAAATATTTCATAAACCACTTGGCGGATATTTTTTTAGCTTACAGAATGTAATTACTGTATATGGGTTTCATTTACAAACTGTTGACCTGTATTAGACATTTGAGATCAAATTTGTTTTTTTATTTGTTGTTTTAGAGACGCAACCATGTAGTGTTAGCTTCATTTTATTTCTGTGTACAGGTATATTTTAGCAAATAGCTCATAAACCACTCTGCAAATATTTTTTTCAGCTTACAGAATGTAAATATATGGGTTTCATTTACAAACTGTTGACCTGTATGAGACATTTGAGATAAAATTCATTTTTTTATTCGTTGTTTTAGAGACGCAACCGTGTCATTTAGCTTCGTTGTATTTATGTGTATATTTTAGCAAATAGCTCATAAACCACTCGGCGGATATTTTTTCAGCTTACAGAATGTAATTATATGGGTTTCATTTACGAACTGTTGACCTGTATGAGACATTTGAGATAAAATTTGATTTATTTACAATTTATTTTCATAATGCACGTGACCGTTTGGAAGACGTCAAACCGAAACAGTTTAAATTCAGCAGATTTGACCATTTCGTGAATTTATTAAGGAACGGTTAAGCTCAGGAACCCTTGTGTTATAATGTCAGCTATAATTTTTAGCAAACAAATAATTGTTTTTACCGTGTTAATCTTCTTAAAGCCTTGTTATGCGCTCCTGTGGCAGACATTTGTCCGCTAGGGCTTTTGTAAATGAGCCCTCAAGGCTCAATGAGATTTACCTGACTAAATAAAGGTTGAATGAATGAATGAACATTTGCATCAGAGCTAAACACTCGGTCCACATTTCCAGGTTGTCTCAAGGGTGACGCCTCACTGAATGAATGAACATTTGCATCAGAGCACTCGGTCCACATTTCCAGGTTGTCTCAAGGGTGACGCCTCACGTCAGCGGTGGATGACGCGTTACGTCGGCGGTGACGTAGGTGCGATCTATATTAAGGTGTGACCCGTTTATGGATTTTTCCAATATTTTGGCAATAATTGGACAAAGCGACCTATATTACGGTGCAATCTAAAGTCCGGAAAATACAGTAAATATGATCACCTTTTTGCTTTGGGGAGCAGAAGGCAACCAAAATATTTCACCAAAAAGCTTGGCCACTCAACTGTGCAACCAAATCCAGAACCCCACATCCGTCTACAGTATCAGGTTCGATGTGAGCTGGATAACTTAAAACAAACAAAAAAAGGTTTAGTACCGACTTCCATTTTGGTGTGTGGCTACATCCACGCATAAGAAAGGTCAATATCAAAAATTGGATTGCCATGCCAAAATCAAAGATTGCCCCCACCACATACAGTATATACAATATGTAAACACTACAACATTTATTTGAGGAAACTGCAGTTTTTATATTGCTTAAAAAATAGTTTATTCAAATGACTGGGGTGGCTGTTGGGGTGGCCGGAGATTATTCTACGGATGCCAAGGCCACCATTGCCATTCCCCCTGGCTCCGCCACCGTCCCTAGTGGTGGATAAAATTGTTCCCTCCGCTCGCCAGGGTCTGTCACTCGACCTCTCTTCTGCAACACTGTGCAACTCTTATCTATGCTACTTCCGTGTCCAATTCCACTTCAGAAAAACACTCGTCTGAAAAACTACAAACATTCACTATTCAAATCCCTGAGCAACATTGTCACTTTTTGAGATGTCATAAAAACAGACAATCAGCTGCTCATAAAAATTAACACTTTACAGGAGGCCTCGTGATCTTGACTCTAGCTGCATAAATGATCAATCAATAGATAATATCACCATATGAAATACAGACATAATATTATTATTAACTCTATTTCAAAAATTAGTTTATTCGTCTGCAGACATGCTCACTGCATTTGACAATACAGGTCAGTGAGTAATACAAGGTCAGAGAGCTGCTGCAGAAATTATCTGTCTTGTAATGAAATAAAGAGCTGCTTCACTGGCTTCATATAGTCAGAAAAAGAAAGATGAGCTGCTGCTTTCTGTCCTGAACAAACTACAGAAAACTGTAACACCAGGAACGTGACAAGCACAAGATGACCCAGATATCAGTCCTTAGCAACAAACCCAGGAGTGACTAAATACGATCTGTGTGTATACAAGGACATGTGAATAATTCTCCATGTTTTCAGCTTTTCATCCTTAATTAGTTTGTTATTAGCTTTAAAAAAAAAGAAAGAAAAAAATCTGTTTTTCAACCCCTCACTGCCTTGAAGTGTGGACAATCGTATATTTTTTGTGCCTGTGTATGCACTGTATGTCTGTTAGCAAAATATTTTATAAACATGTACTGAAACTCATGAAACATGATCAAAGGATGTACCTCACAGCTTACTGACTGTTGGAGTCCTCCTGGTACAAAATGGCTATAACTAAGTAGATTTTGCACATGTTGTGCTAATTTTGGGTGTGGTAGTAGCTTACTCTGAGCACCAGCAGATCAAAGTACATCCTCATTTAAAACTTTACTGTAAAACACCAGGCGATTTGCATCCTTTCAATAAATGCAGCTTTTGATTTTGTTTTCATTTACTCGTTCTAAAGTAGGTCCTGGCTCTGATCCATTGAAATGTTTACCAGAGACAGGACAAGGAGCCGAAAGATGAAGCCACAAAAGGTGAGAGCCCCCTAGTGGCTGGTTCCTGTACAATAAGTAAACCCTGTAAGTCAATTCTCGTCCCTGTATGTAAACAAATGCATGCGCGTAGCCAGGGGGGTTCGGGGGGTTCGAACGAACCGCCCACTTTGCCTATGAAGTCCCGCCTACAACTCCCGCACAACACAAGTTCTGTGTTAAGAGAGGTGGAAAGAGAAGGTATGGAGACGCTGCTAATGTCGAACCGGTTAACACCATAGACAATATGCCTGTAGTTAACACAAACTCCTTTTTTTTATCCAATAAAAGACAAACGTAAAATAAGTTGAAATATTGCCCACTTCGACGATTCGAGTTCAACCAAGTGAGGATCGAACCCGAGTCGAGAGAAAGTTTGGAGTGGCAACCCGACGCGCTTCCAGTGAACCACCGAGGCGTGTTGCTCTTTCCAGGTCCACTTTTTCTTCAAACAAACCGCCCCTCATAAAATCCTGGCTACGCCCATGAAATGGGATATTTTCCTGATTACAAATAAAAATACACCAGCAGATCAAGTGTGGATTTTTTGTTAATTTGTGTAGTTTTTACCTTGAAGCTTTACGGTAAACTATGCACTTATTCAAAATGTTTAGTTTTGTTTAGTTATTTGAGACATCAACATGTCATGTGAGACTGTGACTGATCATTTAACAGCCTGTTACCAAGATGGGAAGGTGTGTAGGCTTTAGGGTGCGACTTTAGGATGGAGGGTACAGCTCCACGTCTCATCGTTACAAAAATACAATGTGGAGGCATCCAAAATCGAGATGTTTTGCCTTCAGTTCTGGACAATGGAAGTCAATGGAGTTGTTTTGATTATCCTTATTAATGGTGATGCTT
>JBBPBX010007659.1:40559-55284 GCA_038048925.1 Garcialebias charrua | reverse complement strand
TATATACATACATATATACATACTGTATATATATGTGTGTGTGTGTGTGTGTGTGTGTGTGTGTGTGTGTGTGTATGTGTGCATGTATGTATTTGGTAGGGAGGGGAAGGTCAGCCATTTAGATTTTTTAGTATTTATCTTGGTAAATTTGGCATGTGTGTTATACAGTATTTTCCTACCAATAAACATTATCTTCATAAATATTTCTATCATACTATGAAATATTGAAATTCCATTAAAAATTGCATGCCATCTCAACAAATGACTCGTTTCAAATTTTTGAGTGGGTAATGTGATTTTCCAAAAATATGGCCTCACAGGAAGTCTATCACCAAGTTCTATGCTTGCATTCACATGAAAAACCATTTCATTTAATCTACTATGATGCTTTTTGAGCCCTTTGATGGATTTGTGATCTGCCCAGCGTCCCCCGCCTCTCACACAGTGACTTCTGGATATGGGCACCAGTGTTTACACGAGTGTAAATATATTGGATGGATGTATGATTCTTCTTGAGTGATCAACAATTAAAATTAAACCCAAATAGGTTAGAACAAACTGGTACGGCTGGCTCAGGCCGAACACATTAAAGGGACACAAGACACAAGGCAGAAGGTAAATTAAAAAGCTTTATTGAAAAACTGCCCGACTCCTCCCTCCAGGTGCGGAGTGCACCGTCTTCTGGCACAGGGTCAAGGAAAAAGCAAAAACAGACAAAAGTTCAAACGAATGGTGGACAGAGTGAGTCAGCCAAAAATAATATAACGTCACCAGCGCAGGGCCAACCCATAAAATCAGGGCCGTCGAAGCCTGTCTGGTGACGGACTACCTAGCCAAAGGGGACTCTAGGGGTAAAAGAAAACCGAGAACTGAGCTACCGATCTCACTCTGTCATTAGGCAAACAAAAAGGCTCCTAACAGCTGGCCACCACCAGCTACACAACCTCCTGGTTAAACCAAGCTAACCAAACCACACAGGTCAGCCTCCCTCTTCTGAGCAGGATCCAAAAGTTACCAATGCAGCCTACAGCCACCAAGTGCACCAAGCACAACAAAGTCAAGAATGAGCAACCACTTCTAAGTGCGTCAAGCACAGTCAAACTTCACAAACATAACAGAGCAGACACTTTCTAAGTGCATCTAGCACAGTCAGGACCAAACATGAGCAATCAGCTACTCACCAACAATCTTCTAAACAGAAGATCAACCTTCCTGACAAGGGCGGGCGGAGAACACCCCACAGTACCCAAACAGCTCAGCACAAAGCAACCAAACTCTGAGCTCACAACACTCCGCATTCGAGTATCCTCACCTTGTGGTTTATATAGGCGTGTCACTCAGGTCCTCCTGGCTGAACACACAAGCCTGATCATAATCAGACTAATTAACCAACAAAACATGACTGCAGTCAACATATACAAAAAACTGTAGGTGTCAGCATGGTCAGCTTCCTCAGGATACATAACACCTCCACCACCAGTGTTTTGTATGGGGGAAAATGTAGTCTTGTGGGGACACCGGCTACATAGCACCATACAAAAAGGCAAGTTGGGGCAGGGTATTCAAAAACGAGAGAGGGCATCGGCTATAACGTTGTCCTTACCTCTAATGTGTAATATGGAGAGGTTAAAAGGCTGCAGTCGCAAAGACCAGCTCATTAAGCGTCGATTTTTATTACACATCCGATGCAAAAAGGTAAGGGGGTTGTGGTCAGTGTATACAATAATGGGATCGCAAGATCCTCCAATGTACACTTCAAAATGCTCTAGTGCCAAGATCAAAGCCAAGGCTTCCTTTTCTATGGTCGAGTACCCTTTTTGATGTTTGTTCAACTTCCGGGAGTAGTAGGAAACTGGGTGTTCCACTCCGTCTGTTCCTTCCTGAATGAGAACAGCTCCTACTCCAGAGTCACAAGCATCTACAGCCAGTTTAAAAGGGACATCGAATTTTGGTGCAGCTAGCACTGGAGCCTTAGTTAACAATGTTTTTGTTTGATCAAACGCTTCTTGGCACCTCTCAGACCAGATAAAAGGTGTTTTCGGGCTGAGAAGATCCGTTAGGGGAGCAGCCACAGCAGAGAAGTTCTTACAGAACCCTCTGTAGTACCCCACCATGGCTAGATAACGTCGTAGCTCCGTACGGGTGGAAGGTATTGGGACAGACAATATTGCTTCCACTTTTGCCTCAACTGGACGTACTTGACCACTTCCAACACGTTTACCCAAATAGGTCACAGTTCCATGCCCAAACTGACATTTAGCTAGGTTAACCGTCAACTTAGCTTCTGTCAGACGTGTGAAAACAGTTTGTAGGTGTTTTAAGTGATCTTCCCAAGTATCTGAGAACACCACCACATCATCTAGATATGCTTCACAAAAGGGTAACTCGGACAAAACTATGTTCATTAGTCTTTGGAAGGTAGCAGGAGCGTTACGCATGCCAAAAGCCATGACTGTGTACTCAAGAAAACTATCAGGGGTAACAAAAGCAGAGACCTCCTGACCTCGTTCAGTCAATGGCACCTGCCAATAACCTTTCAATAAGTCCAAAGTGGTTACAAAGCGTGCAGCGCCCACATGGTCGACACAATCCTCGATTCTAGGGAGAGGATAACAATCTGGTTTGGTTATAGCATTTACTTTTCTAAAATCAGTGCAAAATCGATCATCACCCCCATGTTGCACTATCAACAAGCAAGGTGAACTCCATGCACTAGTACTGGGTATGGCCAAGCCATTGTTCAGCATGTACTGCACTTGTTTGTTCATACGTAAGCATTTGTCTGGATTCACTCTATAAGGGTGTTGTTTAATAGGTTTTGTTTCACCCACATCGATATCGTGTTTTAGGATATCGGTCCTAGAAGGGACATCAGAGAATAAACAGGCGTTAGAAAATATCAACTGTCTTAGTTCATCCCTTTTATTATCATCAAGGTGGGAGAACAACAACTGTAGGTTCTGAAGATAATGTGAATTTAAGAGCTTGCCTTCAAGAATGGCAGAAGGGGAACTGTCCACCTCCTGTTCAGCACTGGAGAGCTCCTTTTGGGGCTCTACATCTTCGGCTACTCTGGGGACATCACAGAGGGGAACAGCTAACACACTAACCCTCTCAATGTATGGTTTCAACATGTTGATGTGACAAAGACGAGAAGTACGCCTCCTATCTGGAGTAGAAACCAAATAGTCACGTTCGTTTAGCTTCTTCTGAATGACATAAGGTCCACTATAACGGGCCTGTAAGCTACTACCAGGAATAGGAAGTAGAACTAACACTTTGTCACCCGGTTGAAACACTCGTGCTACAGCTTTTCGGATCAAACAGGGATTTCATTTTAGCTTGTGCCGTCTGTAGGTTAGTTTTAGCTATTTCACAAGCACGTACTAATTTAAAACGGAAGTCACATACATAGTCTAACAAATTCTTGTCAGACTTCTCACATACCCACTTTTCTTTTAACAACCTTAAGGGACCACGAACTTCGTGTGCAAAAATCAGTTCAGCTGGACTAAAACCCAAACTCTCTTGAACTACCTCCCGTATAGCAAACATCTGGAGATGCACTCCCTCATCCCAATCTTTGTTGAATTCCAGACAGTATGTACGCAGCATAGTTTTTAATGTTTGATGGAATCGTTCAAGGGCACCCTGGCTTTCTGGATGGTACGCAGCCGAACAGGTATGCTGGATGTTTAATTGTTTCATGACCTGTGAAAACACTCTCGACATAAAATTGCTGCCTTGGTCGGTCTGCACCACCCGTGGTAACCCAAACAATGAAAAAAACTTGGTTAACACCTTTACCACCACTGGGGTTGTTATTTTTCTTACAGGAAAAACTTCTGGGAAACGAGTGGAGGCACACATCACAGTAACTAAGTACTTGTTTCCAGCCTTTGTTCTGGGGAGTGGTCCTACACAGTCCACTAAGACTCTCTCAAAAGGCTCAGCAATAGCCGGGATGGGAAAAAGAGGAGCAGGTGGGACAGTCTGGTTCGGTTTTCCAGCTATCTGACAAAAATGGCATGAGTTGCAATGAAGTACGACATCTTTTTTTAAACCTGGCCAAAAAAAAATGACGTAACACACGGTCATATGTTTTTCTAATACCCAGGTGACCAGCTAAGGGACTGTCGTGCGCCAAACGTAAAACCTCTGGACGATACTGAGTAGGGAGAACAATCTGTTCTACACTACGCCACTCTTCATTAGAAGAGGCTGTCAATGGAGTCCATTTACGCATCAAAATGCCATCACTAAAGTAATAACCATTACTCAGAATGTCAGGATTGTCAGTTTCTGTGTCACAAAAACATGATGTTAAACTAACATCGCTCTTCTGAAGATTAATCAACTGTTCCCTGGACCATGAGAGTCTTACCCCCTCTAAAGTGTTCTCCTCTGAGCTCACTGGGCTCTGGTCAGTCTCAGAACTGAAAAAACTGTCACTCAGCTCAACTTCTTCAGCTTTCTCCTCCTCCTGTTGGCGTTTAAGAGCTGCACGAGTAACTGCACAAGAGGTGAAAACATTAGGAAATGTGCGAGCTAAGTTATCTAGTTGAGGGGAAATCACTGGGACAGGAGTCACCTCTGGAGTGACTAAAACGCGACCTCCAGCCAAGTCGTTACCCATAATCATGGAGATGCCTTCTATAGGAAAGTTTGGACGCAGTCCTACCACAGCGTCTCCTGAACACAACTCTGACTGAACCACTATCCTACATAAAGGAACATTAACTTCCTGCATGTTAAAACCACAAATGGGGACTCCAGCTTCCATTTTAATAACTTCATCTCTAGGTAAAATATTGTCCAAAATGAATGACTGTGAAGCGGCTGTGTCTCTGAGTATTTTAACAGGTATCATCTTTCCTGATGGAGATGTAGAGATAAACCCTTCCATTATAAAAGGTTTGAATCCATCACGTTCACAGGTTCCTGTCACAGAGGAAAACGTCTTATCTAACCTTTTAAGTGCAGCTACAGGTTTTGGTTCTTTTCTATGTAACTTAGGACAGGTTCTAGTTACATGCCCTTCCTGTTTGCAATAATAACATCTCACTGGTTCTTTCACATCACTTTCACGTCGTTCTGCAGTTACATCACGGGCTCTGTGAGGAACAACAGGCCCTCTAAATTTACCATTACCATTAGATCTATATCTAAAAGGTTGAGAGGAATCAAAACTGGTCTTAACATGACTAGGGCTTCGAGTTTTATCAAAGCTTGAACGTTCAAAGTGTATTTTATGCGTCAGCATATACTCATCCACTAAGATTGCAGCTTTAGAAACGTCAGACACTTTATTTTCATTTAAATACGTGGTTACTCTCTCTGGTAAGTTTAATTTGAAATCTTCCAACAACATTAGCTGCTTCAGCTGGAAATCAGTCACTGCACTCGCAGTACACCAGCGATCAAAAAGTAGCTCCTTTTCCCTGACATAATCAGCATAAGACTGATTATCTACTTTCTTACATTTTCTAAATTTCTGCTGGTATGCTTCCGGAACTAGCTCATATGCACGTAGTATAGCTTCTTTTACGTTAGCATAGACACCACTATCAATTGCAGAAAGAGATGCATAGGCATCCTGTGCTTTTCCTTTTAACACACTCTGTAACAAAATGGGCCAAACAGTTTCTGGCCACTTCAAAGTACTTGCGGCTCTTTCAAACATGATAAAATACTTATCTACGTCTTTTTCATTGAACGGAGGTACTAAAGAAACATGTCTACTCACGTCAAATTCTCGAACAGGAAACGGAGCAGATCCACGTTCCAGCTCTTTCAGACGTATTTCCGTTTCTAACTCTATTTTCCGTCGTTCAACCTCAATCTCCATTTTCCGTTGTTCTAACATAATTTTCTGTAACGTTATTTCCTTCTCGTGTTCCCGTTTCTGTTGCTCAAGTACTAAGTCTCGTTCAATCTCTTTTAAACGTAGTTGTTCCTGAAAACGGTACGGAGAGCGATCTGGGTCTTTCGGTGACGTCACAGCAGAAAAAACACTGCGTTGCATTAACTCGGCAGTTAACTCGTTTTCCACAGTTTCTCGTTTTCCACAGTTTCTCTTTTTGAACGTTTATCTAACGTCACTTCATAATAATCTGCTATGCACAAAAGTTGCTCTTTAGTACAGCTAGCCAAAACCTCTACTGTAGGTCGTTCCACAAAACTGTGTAAATCGAAATCCTCCATGGTAAACACAGGAAAAGAACTGTGTAAATACTAACGTCCCAGCAGTACGTGAACGCACCACCACACACAAAGCACTGGACCCGCCTACGAGTCAAACCAACAGCAGGTTTAATTAATTAACCCAACAAGGATCACAACAGCTCAACAAGGACTCAAAGACCCAAACACGGGCTCAAAAAGGATTCAAAAATCCAGACAAGGGCTCAAAAAGGATTCAATATCCCGCAACAATCCAACAAGGATTCAAAATCCCGGACGAGCCCCCAAAATATGTTACGGCTGGCTCAGGCCGAACACATTAAAGGGACACAAGACACAAGAAGGCAGAAGGTAAATTAAAAAGCTTTATTGAAAAACTGCCCGACTCCTCCCTCCAGGTGCGGAGTGCACCGTCTTCTGGCACAGGGTCAAGGAAAAAGCAAAAACAGACAAAAGTTCAAACGAATGGTGGACAGAGTGAGTCAGCCAAAAATAATATAACGTCACCAGCGCAGGGCCAACCCATAAAAACAGGGCCGTCGAAGCCTGTCTGGTGACGGACTACCTAACCAAAGGGGACTCTAGGGGTAAAAGAAAACCGAGAACTGAGCTACCGATCTCACTCTGTCATTAGGCAAACAAAAAGACTCCAAACAGCTGGCCACCACCAGCCACACAACCTCCTGGTTAAACCAAGCTAACCAAACCACACAGGTCAGCCTCCCTCTTCTGAGCAGGATCCAAAAGTTACCAATGCAGCCTACAGCCACCAAGTGCACCAAGCACAACAAAGTCAAGAATGAGCAACCACTCCTAAGTGCGTCAAGCACAGTCAAACTTCACAAACATAAAAGAGCAGACACTTTCTAAGTGCATCTAGCACAGTCAGGACCAAACATGAGCAATCAGCTACTCACCAACAATCTTCTAAACAGAAGATCAACCTTCCTGACAGGGGCGGGCGGAGAACACCCCACAGTACCCAAACAGTACCCAAACAGTACCCAAACAGTACCCAAACAGTACCCAAACAGTACCCAAACAGTACCCAAACAGTACCCAAACAGTACCCAAACAGTACCCAAACAGCTCAGCACAAAGCAACCAAACTGAGCTCACAACACTCCGCATTCGAGTATCCTCACCTTGTGGTTTATATAGGCGTGTCACTCAGGTCCTCCTGGCTGAACACACAAGCCTGATCATAATCAGACTAATTAACCAACAAAACATGACTGCAGTCAACATATACAAAAAACTGTAGGTGTCAGCATGGTCAGCTTCCTCAGGATACATAACACAAACAAAAGAAAATCTAATTTTTAAGTACAATATTTCTGTGCAGACATTTAACATTTTGTTTTGTCATGTTTGCATTACAATTTTTTCTTTATTTCTAGTTCAATCATAACATGACCATCCATCTAACATTGAACAACAGCTCATTTCTCTGCCAAAACAATTTTGACGAGATAGGATTTTAACAAAAACCATCTGAGAGTGTCTCACAGTGACTGGTACCAGGATGTTTTTAATGGATTCTTCAGACCCTGTGGGTCACAAGTTCTTTATGAAATGGACTTGCTTCCCACAGAATTCACCAGATCCCATGAGACATGAATCAAAGGAGTTTGAAGCCTGAGTGAACACTTCAGTTTCTGTGATGTGTTCTTTGAACCCTAAGTGACGAGTGTTAAAGTGACATACATATGTGAATGCAGATATTTGTATTTTTTCCCACCATAACGTTACAATGTTAGCAGTGATACTTGCTTTTACCTGTCATTGATTATTCTTAAAGAGATACTTTAGTCAACTTTGAAAAGATTTTCCATCAAACAGTTGAGTAAGAAGAAAGAGGCACAAGACTTAAACCAGGAGAGACTAATGGCAAGCCAAATGGGAGTTTGCTTTTCTGTTTTATCAGTGTAAAAGAACACCCCGTTTGCTCAAATTAAAACTCTATACTGTACTTTTGTGTGACACTGCCTGTTTAGTTTGTTGCTGTTTTCTCAAATGAACAATGTCTGTGTTGCACAAATGTGCATGAGCTGAGCACAGATGGTATGCACGACACTCAGTATGCACGGATACATACCATGAATGCATCGATTTGGCCCTTGTTTGAATAATCCCACCAACTGTTGTCACCCTTTCTTGAAGCGTTATACGGCAGAGCGCAGCTCTACTTTAGGGCTTCTTGAATCCTTTGACAACTCTTCTTATACATCTGCAGGTTTTTAACAAGTTTAATAACAGAATAGCTGTTTTTTTATGTATCTTGTGCTGGTTGATTCAATTGGGACTTGAGCAATTGTATCTAAAAACCAAAAGTGTTCTTAGTGTCAGTACCCTAAATTTACTTGCGAACAATTTGGTAGGGTGTGTTTGCCACCACCTCCAGTAAATGATGACACTTTATAAACTTTTCTGCCAAGACGCCTTAAAGATAGGAAAATGACTGGTACTAAACGTACCACTCTTAATTGAAAATGGTAATGTACCCCTGTCAAATACCTGGTTTGTGAATGCTCTTTTGCCTTGCTCTGATGACAGCAAGTAATTGAGAGATCCAGGAATAATGATGGTTTTTCACACAAAGCATGGAAGCATGGTACTGTCTGTCGTTACTTGTGTGTAAAAAAATGTTGGACTCAGGAATTTAATATTTTTGTACTTGCATAAAGTACTTAGTGTAAGTACTAATAAATTTGCCAATGTAACTGGAGCTACTGATTCCCCTGACACCACATGCAAAAGTGGGTAAAGAAAATAGATAGATGACTGATGATTATAGTGAACTGTGTCAAGATTGACCATTTATCAACACCTGGTGTAACCACATAGGCAAAGGGCTTCCACTCAACACTAAAGTTACATTCTTATGAAATCTTATTGAGAAAAACAAGAAAGAACCCTGATTTTAGCAATGCCCAAAGTGGAAAGAGAGACTTTAAACTGAGAAACATGGACCTTCACACAGTGAAAATAAATACTGAGGCAAAGCAAATCTGTTTTCCAGATACATATTTTTTTAATAGACACTGTGCTTTGGACCAGAAACACAGAACCACACTGTTTGAAAAAGTTGTAACAGTGCTCTAAATAATGCAGCATTTATGAGGAAAAGCACTTTTAATAGTGAAATACTGGGCTAGCTCTACTATGACAACTGGTACTAGATTTATTGGCATTCTAATTACTCATATTTGTCTCTGCCCAGCACAATGATTTAAGCTCTACCCTGCAAGTTGTACGGATTGATTTCCTAATTTTGCAATGTAAAGCATGAAAACCTGTCTGTCAGAATTAAACATTTTAGACTATTATAGATTACGTTACAAAGTTTAAAAGTTCAATTGTAATAATTATTAGTTATGTTACTAATAATGTGTCAGTTCTTGAAACAATTTTCATCAGATGTGGTATGTTCAGCGATGAGATCCATCATTGAACATTTGCTGCGTACGTGCAGATCCAAACTCTCCAAAGATGAGGTTCAGTCAAAGCTCACGTCATGCTTGGCTGAGGGAACAGGTTGATAAACATTAGATAAATGACCACTCACTGTAAAATGAGATGAATGGTGTGAAGTGGAGCAAACACTAAGGGGGCTGTCATACGCATCAGCAAGGTTTCCTGAGCTTGACATTTCGTCTTCACTCAAAATACATGGGGTTCTTGTTGGCAAAGTTCCTTTAAGTGAAATAAGTACTGTGTTTAGTTGGAAGTAAAGGTTTCCTCTTCTTTTGAGACTGCTGATACACTTAAATTTGTTACTTTGCAAATTCAAAACTCATTAAAAAAATCTCTAGCATGCCACTGTTGGGTACCCAGTGTGAATGCAGTTCTGATTCATTCACTGTTTTCTGCTCATCCATGATCATCTTATGGGAGCATCATATCCTGAAGGAAAACCCAGACATACTCCAACATTCTCCAGCTCTTCCTGGAGAATATCAAGGTGAACCCAGGTCTGAAAATAAAATCCCTCCTGCAAGCTCTGCGTCTGATTATGAGTTTCTTCCCATGATAATAATAATAATAATAATAATAATAATAATAATAATAATAATAATAATGAATTCAATTTATAACGCACTTTTCATTAATGAAAATCTCAAAGTGCTACAAGGTGCAACAGAATTAAATGTCAATAAAACAAGTAATAAAACAAGTAAAATCAATAACAGTATCAACTAAGATCAAAAGTAGAATCATGAGGAGGTAGAGTATGCTCGGTTGAAAAGAAAGGTCTTCAAGCCGCTCTTAAAGTCAACCACAGACTGTGGGGCTCTCAGACAGTCAGGAAGAGAGTTCCACAGGTGGGGGGCAGCCACACTGAAAGCCCGGTCTCCCATGGTCCTTAATTTGGTTCTCGGAATGTGAAGGAGATTACTGTTCTGTGACCGCAGCGAACGGGTGGATGAGTATGGAATAAGAATATCCTTCAGATAATCTGGTGAAGTTCCGTGTAAGCATTGATGTGTAATGAGAGCAGTTTTGTACTGAATTCTGTAGGCGACAGGAAGCCAATGAAGGTTATGGAGAATGGGCGTAATATGTTCAAATTTACGAACTCTCAACAAGATCCTTGCTGCACTGTTTTGAATATATTGAAGTTTCTGAAGGTTTTTGCCAGGGATTCCAATAAACAGGGAGTTGCAGTAGTCGAGCCTGGAGGAGACAAAAGCATGGACGAGCTTCTCAGCATCGGAAAAAGTTAGGGATGGGCGAAGTCTGGAGATGTTTCGAAGATGGAAGAAGCAAGTTTTAAACAGAGTGACCTGTCCAAAAAACCTCAAGAAGGACATGCCTATGAGGCATCCTAACCTCAGTGGCCTCCTTTCTATGTGGAGGATTTGTAGCTCAAATCCGAGTTTCCTACAGATGATGAAGCGCCTCACCTTTTCAAGACTGAGCCTGGCCACGCTGCAGAGGTCAGGCTTGTACCTGTGAACCCATTATTTTAGCCATGAGTCATACCCCAGGATGACCATAGATGACAGTTAGAACCAGAAAATTGAGTACCTTTCTGCTTACCTCTTTCTCTGCCTCGATGGATTGAAGCAGCACCTGCCACGATTGTTGTTGGGTTTCTCTGTTAATAGTTGCATTTACAGGCAGAGTGTCCAAGAGTGTCTATTGTGCAGTACTGGTTCTATCAACACACCCGGTATGGCTGCGAGTGACCTGTCTGGTTACTCATGTTAGCATTTAGGTATGGGCTGATCCATGACTCTGTAATGATCAACGGAATACCCAGAAAGTATGGACTAAAGTGAAACAGACTCCAAGACTTGGGAAAATTAACAGTGCTTTATTTACAGTGAAAAGTTCATGACATATACAAGGGAGTATCTGGAACTGTGGAGGACAAGGAGAGAGGTCAGGTTGGTGGAACTCAGACGATGGTGAGTAATGTATTTTCTTTCCTTACGGATAGTGTTATGGATCGTTGCGAGGATTGAGGGTTCAGTGATTTCAGCGCAATGGAAGGAGCGTAGGAGGTGAGTCAGAGGTGTGGCTGGCAAGTGGTTGGAAGGTGGTGGAGACAGCTGAGGAAGTCAACAAGAATCTCAGGGTTTTAACAGAGGGGTCAATGATCAGGCAAATCACAGGCGTTGAGGCTGTAACACGAAGAAAACACAAGGTAAGTCTTTACCAATTCTCAGAATCACACAAAGTGGCTAGAAGCACAAAATACCAGTAGGCATTTAATGATCCAGCAGGGAGTAAAGCTCTTCTGTATCTTTTTATGCTCCTGACATTCATCAAGGGAATTTACCACATATGGCTGGTTGGCACCATCTTGGAACTTCAGAGGCTGCAGAAAAAACTGAACTTCCACAGACTCAATATTGTGCCATTCAAAATCCCACTGTAATACTTGGCAGTTCAATCGCAGATAAGTTTCTCTTGTGCTCGCAACACAGCAAAAAAATAACTTTAGGCTTAGCTGTGTCTCCTTGCAGCTTCCTCTGTCTGTGACCTCGTCACCTCTATGAGTTCAATGTGTTGACCTCAACTGAGATTCCTTTTCCAAAGCCTCTACCTCCAAAGTACAAAGTAATCCAAGGTGAAGTCTTCACGCCATGGGCCGCTCACTCTCACACTCAAATTTTCTACCACATACTCACCACCACTGGAACTGCCTCATCTCCACCTTGACCAACAAAATCATAACTCCTGCTTGAACCTCTGCAAAAACAAAGAAACCATAAGAACTATAACTCACAATATTTTACAATTACTTGTACAACTACCAGTACTTATACTGGGATATAAACAAAAACACAAAACAGTGATAGTAATTTTACAAGAAAATCCTCTAACAGGTAAAGAACATGAAAAAACAACAACAACAACAACAAAAAGCGACACCATAATTCTAAATCTAGAGGATGGGCTATGTTATTGCGTTAAAAAATTGATAAAAAAATTAAAAACGTAGATAAAAATCAAGATGGGAGAACATTAATGGTGCAATGTGAACTTTTTGAGATCCCACTGACTTTAATTAATATATATGTTGATGACCCTCAATTTTCTTAAGAAAAATTAAACTCAACTCAGGTTTATGGTCACTGCATTGTAGGGGGAGATTGTAACTGAATATTAAACCCATGTTTAGATAAACATGGGTGAGCCACAATCATATATCTCATTTTAGAGCTGCTGTTGTTTTAAAATATAGCATGAAAGCTCTGTGATATTAGATATATAAAGTCAAAAGCTCTGTGATATTAGATATATAAAGTCAAAAACCCAGTCAAAAAAGAATATTCTTATTACCAACATATCCATAAAACATACACAAGAATTGATTTATTTTTAATCATAGACTCACTTGTATCCAAAGTGTTGGGAGTGTACATACTTACCTAGAATAAAAACCATAGTCATTTGAAATTTGAAAATTTAATATAAAAAGCAAAAATGGCAAAATGTTACCTAAAAGATGGGCACTAATGGTTGACATTTTTTACACTTTGTTTAAAGAGAAAAATAACAGAATTAAAAAAATTATAAGACAACTTCTTCTACATACATCTGGGAGTCAATGTTTGCCTATATTAGAGGACAGATAATTTCCTATACTGTATAGCCAAAAGTAAAAAACAAACAAAATGAATCTACTGAATTAGAGGAAGAGATTGAAAACATGGAGAAAAGCATGCTCAAGCTAATAATAAAACTGAAGCGCAGGTGGCTAGAACAAAATACCTCTATTGTGAGAAAAAAGAAAATATGAACTTCTTTAATAAAATAAAATTCAATATGCTCTCAGAAGACATGAAAGCCAGCCTGGATGTAGATATTACAGAAAATAAGTAATCACCAATGTTAAAAGCAAATAAAGCTGCAGTACCTGATGATTATCTTGCAGAATGTTTAATTTTGTTGTACCTTCTTGACGAATATGCATCCTTTAAAAATGGAAAACTACCAAAAACATTAGAAGCATCTATTGTTATCAGACTCATATTACACCTGTCTTAAAATCATTGCATTGGCTCCATGTGCACCTCAGTATTGATTTTAAGAATCTTTTAGTGGTTTTGAAATGTCTCAATGGTCTTGACTTGCACCATCTTATCTTGTAGAACTGCTATTGCCCTATGAGCCCTACGCAGACCTTAAGGTCTTCTGGCACTGGACTAACAGTTCCAATAGTCAGAACGCACACGGTGAGGCTCCTTTCCAGTACTATGGCCACCGTCTGTGGAACAGTCTGCCGGAGAACCTGAGGGCTGCAGAGAATGTTGTTGTTTTTAAGAGCAGGCTCAAGACCATCTTTTTAACTGCATTTCCTGAATTGGTTCATCTCTGTTCAGTCTATACATTTTCCATACAACTGTTTATTTATTTATTTATTGGTGTATTGTTGTCTTTTATCTTGTGTTTTTTTATACATAATTTTGTACACTACTTTGATCTTCTTTTACTTTGTAGTATGAAGGGTGCTTTATAACTAAAATTGATTGATTGGTTGATTGTTCATCCTTTCCAGGTTTTAGGAAAACAATCATGTAGCTCATAGGCCATTCTCCATGTTAAATGTCTCTTTAAAGAGCTAGCAAAACATCTAGCTCATACAATGGAAAAAATTATAGGACAATTGATTCATACAAGATAAGTTTTATTAAAGGCTGTCAAGGAACAGATAATAAAATAAAACTGCTTAACATTTTAGAATTATCAGACACCGCTGAACCAAGTTGTGGTTGTGATGGATGCTGGAAAAGTATTTAAAAGTATTGAACGAGAATTAGTTTTTACTTTTTTTGCAAATGATGTAGGGAAATTTTGGAGGCAACGTGGTGGCTCAATTAGTAGAGCTGTTAACTCTCAGCAAGAAGGTTGCAGGATTGAATTCCATCCAGGGGTCTTTCTGGGTAGAATTTGCATGTTCTCCCCATGCATGCGTGGGTTTTCTCCAGGTACCCTGGTTTCCTCCCACAGACAAAATCATATAAAGCTGCTGGTAACTCTAAATTAACCCTAGGTGTGAGTGAGAGACTGAATGGTTGTTTGTCTC